>DWMZ01003943.1:0-12192 GCA_018249855.1 Eueides tales michaeli | reverse complement strand
AGTATCAGTTTACAACTGTAGGTATAGTGAACCTAAATGGCTTCTCGATCTGAACTACACAATAAATATGATCTCGCGTGTAAAATACTCGCCTATATTTATGACTGTATAGTTATGAGTTTCCGGTATTGCCAATAGCCTGAAGGCCTATTTTCTTTTACCTACTGGGAAAAAAGAACGAATTATTGTTTACATTCACAAAACATGATCAATAATCAAATCGGATAATACTTTATAGGCTTCTTCTTCTTTCTTGATTGCTTGATATTAACTGTTAAGTACACAAATGATTTAACAGAGTTGACAAAATGTTTTAGAAGAAACAAATAAGTCAGAAAAGTCATAATTACTGTATTTTAATGGCTATTCCAAAGACGTGCCATCAAAATGTTATTGTTGATATTTTAAATTCATGTCAAGCTCTAAGTGACATGAATTTAAAATAACAATAATAACTAATAATACTGAAAAATATTTCTAATATTGATTTAAAATACAAGCAACTTGCGTGCCTGATAGTTGTTCACGAATGGAACCCAAAAGACAATGTGATACAATTTCTGAAATATAGGCAAAGTAGGTTCAATATGTAATAATTGAATAGATATATCTGTGTAGGTATGCATCAACACAGATATATATATATACAAAAATATCGTTTTTTTAAATTATATAATAATTATATATTACACATCATATTGTATTGTAATTTTTTTTATATTATTCTAAGTAAATGTTACCTATATTATACAGCTATATGAAACTAAAATTTGTAAAACAAAAAATAAATAAAACAAATGATTTTCAAAAATATTTCTTTTATTGAACAAAACAAGGGTAAATATTTTATATACTATATAAGGCAAATCTGTTATATACTAACTTAAAATTATTTTGTGGTTTTTTTGCTTGTAAGCATATTGCACTGTTTCTCTGACGTATTTTTACTATAAAACCCCATATATAACGTTTTTTTATTAAAACAATAAAAAAAGTCATAAATAAGTACAGATTAAAAAAACATAATATAATCTATACCAATGAAGAGTTATAAATAATTCAAATATTTGAAATAAATAAAACAAATAACAGTTAAACAAACAACAAAACAACTAAAACAATGACAAAAATTACAGTTAAGTAACAAAACAAAAAAATAAATAAATAAAATATATATTTCTTGTGCCATTTTTAATACGTAAATATAATATAGCTTTCTTTTAATTGTTTCTATGGCTGGTTAAAATACAAAACCCGTGAATAAATGCAGGCATTTCCTGTATTTGTATAACAATATTACTTATACCTTGTAAATAAGTCTTTAGTTTACTCGCACCATTTATTTATATAGACAATATAATTCATAAATTTTGAGACAGTGTTGTGACTAAGCTTGTGATCATCAGTTTGAGCGGTCTGTGGAATTATTCAAGAAGAAAATCCATTTAACTTGCTTCTAAATACCTCTTTAGTTTATTAATAATTCTGCTATCTTTTTCTAAAAATTCCAATTCCTTATAATTGTTCTTTTTATTCATTTAATAAATATGTTCATTTTGATTGGTATATATGTACAAAGCAGTATTTCATTAAGTACTGCTTATTTTATAAAATAAATAAAAAATCGAGACCTTGTTTCTATTCAAAATGGCCGACACCAGGCATAAAAACCTCAAAAAAAAAAAACAATTACGCCTTTTTAAACACCAATTTATCGCCAAACTTTTGTTTTATAACCTTCTTATCTAATTTTCCCATCGCATTTCTGGGCATGTCATCGACTATTAACATCGTTTTAGGCAACTGATATGGCGCCAATTTCTTTCCGGCCTCATCTTTTAATTCTTTTAACGTCAAACTAGTTTTACCTTTTAAAACGACTACAGTGGACACAATTTCACCGTAGCTATTATCCTCTATACCTACAACGGCTGCATCTAGAACATTCGGATGTTCCAAAATGGCGGACTCCACTTGTAAAGCACTTACTTTGTAGCCGCCCGTTTTTATTATATCCACTGAGGATCTTCCCAGAATTCTGAATTTTCCATTGGAATAGGACGCCATGTCGCCAGTTCGGAACCAGCCGTCCGGAGTGAAATCGGGGGAGTCGAGCTTGGGTGCTCGATTCCAGTATCTGTGAATTAAAAAAAATATATAAATTTGCAATAAATATATTTAACTGGATTAATTGCGTTTGTTATTTTCATAATGATGTCATAAGACGGACGAATTCCACGTCAGCCTACCCCTGACCACAGTTTACTGTAAATGGTTCGAAACGTAACCAAAAAATATATAGAAAAAAATATACGCTAGAGTCCGGTAAAAATTGTTTTATTGACAATATGTCGCGAAAAGCAAAGATCTAAATATATTTGTTTTTTGAGACCATTAAATTATTTTCATTTTCTCGGTCTGGTACTAAGCCAAGCTGAGTTGAGTTTTGCCAATAAACACGCAAGACTTTATGAATTCAGCGAAGAGTGGAGGAGTAATAGTGGGGATCTGAGTATTCTAACACTTGGTTCCCAGGTTCCCGCTGTCTATCATGCTATCTACGGGATACAAATATAAAGTATAAAATATAAAATAAAACCTGCCTAGTAAAGACAGCAGGTCCCTTCAACAGCAGCTCTCCTTCATATACGCCTTGTTCGTTGGGCTCCACTATGTTGACGTTGGTCTTACATTCGTTCTCCTCTGCGGCTTTGCCAGGTACAAGATTTAGTTTTTCCAGAGATATCTAGAGTAAAAAATATTTTATCTATTTTTTTGTGTATAAAATAAGAATAAAGCTGATATATTGTTATAATCTGCAGTTATAAGAAGAAAAAACAAGGTGCGCGTTTTAATACGCAATGTCTTGAGCATTGACGGAAAAGTGTGTGTAAAAGTGCGAGTGTAATTGGAAGTGTAGATATTCGTGTATGGAGTAGTGTGGATTTATGTGGAGTTGTAGGTGTTTGTTGAATAGGATATGTGTGTGTGTGTGTAGGAATGTGATTAAAGAGGGTTCTGGGTGTGGATGTGTTTTTGTGTGTGTGGAGGTGTGCATGTGTGCGTGTGCAAGTGTGGAGGTGTATGAGTTAATACACCTCGTATTAAAGTGGGCGTGTACACCCTGTAGGGGTGTGTGAGTGTAGGTATGTGTAGAGGTGTGTGTGTATGTAACTGAGCGTGTGGAGGAGTGTTTGTATGGAGGTGTTTACGTTGAGGCGTGTTTACATGTAGAGGTGTTTGCGTGTGGGCGTGTAAACAATAGAGGGTATGTGTGGAGGTGGAGGTATAGGAATGTGGGTATACTATCACATACCTCTACACGTATACAAGTGTGTTTGTGTAGAAGTATGTGCGTGTGAGGGTGTGCACGTGGAGTTTGCGAGTATATTCGTTTGAGGCGGTGGATGCGTGTACTTGTGACTTATTCATGCGTACACGCGCATGCATGTGTGTGTGTATACCTGCAAGTCAGGCTCATCCGTCTGCACCACGAGCAGCGGCTTCAGTAGGCCGTCGGCGCTGGCGGCGAGCGCGGCGCGCACGGCGGGCAGCGGCGCGCCCACGTGCGCCACCGCGCGCGCCGCCGCCGGGCGGTACGGGTTGCTGAGCGCCATGCCCACCTCCGACATGCCGTACCGCTCCAGCAGCCTGATGCCGGATATCTGGCGCAGAGGAAACGCTACATTAATTATATATAGCTTTTTTAAATAATGTTTATATACCATATCAAAAATATATATTCTTACATATTTTTTAATTCTTCGTCTTGCTTGCACTAAAACTTTCTAATTATCATAGAATATTTTTTCAAAAATATTTTTCGGTGAACTTTACTAGTTTGTGCATGTTAGTGCCTTAGGAATTGCATTAGGATTCTAATAGAACAGCAAGACACAATATTATAATAAACGATCTGACAACCTTAAACCAGCAAACATTCTTACACACATTGAAGGTGTGATTCATACATATTCTCTAGTCTCGTTATGATAAATCATAGTGGCACAGTAGTGCAACGTTTAACTGCCAACCCAACGACCGTTGATTCAATTCCCATTCGATAAAATTACTTATTTTCATTTCTTCGCTCCAGCAACTAAACAAAGCGCGGCATTAGGATCCGCCACAAATTGTCTCAAATTGTGTGAAAACTAGAAACATGTCTCACCTCTTCCCACTTATTGAACAAGGTCTCAGGCAGCGGTGCTGACCCGGCACACATCAATCTCATCTTCGTTGAGAGCGTGGTCCGCACATACTCCCTTGTCTTGTTATCAACGAACATGTTCTCATAGTCAGTCACAAGCTTCGCATACATCGCCGGCACACCGTGGAACACTGATACTCTTTCTTCTTTGTCATTGTCCAGTAGGCGTGCCCAAACGGCGGGTGATGAAAATGATGGTAGCATACGGATTCTATTATTAATATATATATATATATATATATATATATATATATATATATATATATATATATATATATATATATATATATATGTGTGTGTGTGTGTGTTAGAAAATATATTATATTTATTTTTACAAATTTTAAAGTGTTAATACACAATTAAGAAAGAAAAACGTATATTTCGAAAAGGCATAAAAATCCCGCTACGTTCAAATTTTTATACGTTTTATAAATAAGTATATAATAATTGTTGCGTCCAAGTACATCGCGTGTACGAGTAGTTTAGGTAATAAAAGCGACGAAGGTCGGTTGGTCTGTTAAGTCCAAGTGTATAGCAATAAAAAAAATAAGTCTCAAAAATAAGAAAACTTTTTTTTTAATTCATGTTATTCTACACGTAGGAAAGAGAATACTTCCTAGCGCGCGCCTCTTAGAAACCGTCAAACAAACGGAACGGAGTGTTTTAACACTAGCTTTCCAAGTCCTTCTGCCTACTGTGCCAAATGCGGAATACCGCCTGAATCTGAAAAAAAAACTTAGAAAAGAATATTATATGGCGATGTTAGCATTCATACTTGGCTAAATATATTCATACATACAACAATTACCTAGCACCAGCCGCCAAGCTCGCATTCAAAGAATTCAGTTGCCCATGTATATGGTGCAGAGGCAGTGTATGTAACACTACATCTTGGCAAGAATACTGCCAAGCTGTGTGCAGCGCTGATATTTGAGTGTTCAACATTTTGTGTGTCCATACTACGCCTTTTGGTTTACTTGTTGTACCTAGAAGTGAATTATTATAGATAATATCATGATATCATGAGGCCTGTCATGACGCAGGGTTACAAGGGAGTGGCTGGAACAAGACAGGTTGTGGGTGCGATCACCACCAAATAAATTTCCGCTACCCAAAGACAATTCGCGCGGGTTCAAATCCTGCTTCGTTTAAATTTTTATACGTTTTTAAATTTAGTATTTTTCTTTCCTAAGTGTGGAATAACACTTCAAAAATAGTAAAAATATTTAATAAATAGCATTCTCTCTTGCTGCAAGATAATTCTAACGAATTCTCTTTTCTTGTCTTTGGGTAGCGGAAATTTGTAAAAAATTTCCCTACAGAGATGCTAACAACATAAATAAGTTATAACAAGCGTATAAAAAATTCGACGGATCTTGGTGAGAACGAATGGCCTAGTAGTCAGAGCGCTTGGACGGATTCCAAGAGGAACGGGTTCAAATTCTGCTTCGTTCAAATTTTTATACGTTTTTAAATTTAGTATTTTTCAAATTATAGTTTAATTCAAGTATATTAAACTTACCACTAGTATAAATTAGCATGGCATCTGAGTCGCCATACCAATTGTTTGTCTGACCCACTTCATTCAAGGATTCACCTTCAATCTTCAGATCCACCTTCTCATCAGGCCTGGACGTGACGATGATCGGCTTGGAGATACCCTCGGCTATAGGACGGAGGAGCTTTTCGAAGTTCTGGCTACATATGACCAAACTTGAACTACTGTCTGATATAAAATACTTTAGCATTTCCGCTGGGTGGATTGGAGTTAGAGGGACGGCTGAAAATGATTATTTACATTATTATCTAATTATATTTATTTTATTAAGTGAAAAGTAACAAATAAATATGCTATGCAAACCGTAGTAACCATTCCACATGTCGCAAGCAACTTCTTTATTATCGGTGTCAATGCTACCTAAATTTATTAATCGTAAACACTTAAAAAAATTAAATTAAGGGTACGGAATTTTCATTTGCCTTCTTTAATAAAAGTTTTTTTTTTCAGCTTCACGGTGTATCCCACACGTGGCAGAGAAGGCAAAGGGAACCTATTATACTTCGTTACATTCACCACTTTCTGCCGATTTTGAGGCATTGCGTGCTAAGTGGAGGAACTCGACAACGCTACGCTTTGCCTTGTTATCAGAGCTAAGAAATGAAAACGTAATAAAAATATTGCATTTCCACCATTGGAGATCGAACCCACAACCTGTCGTGCTTACAGTCACACGCTTGTGCGCCAAGACAGGCCTCCATATGTATTCAATAAAATAACCTTGTAATTAATTTCTTATATCTCTTTAAAAGTCAATTATGAACATCCAAAATATAAAATACAAAATAAACATTTTGTTTATTCCACAATAGAGTTAAATGATTTTATTGCACAATATATTGCTCTCTCGTCATCAAAATCAAAAGTCGCATAATAAAAAGTAAATGTACTTGTCAGCACTGATAATATTTTATGCATTTTTTACTGTTTTTAACCTAGTGTTAAGACACTCCGTTCCGTTCCGCACATGATGCCGAATTTGAGTCATTGCGTATTGAGTGGCGGAACGCAACACCACGCTTTGTCTATACATTTGAAAGTTCGTTCAAACGTATAAAAAATTGAACATAGCGATTCAGATCGCGCCAGGTTTAACTTTTTTTAATTTTCGAAAAAAATGAGATTATCCTTTCTTATTTAAATATAATATTCCTTATTGATTAAGTGTATTCCCACTGTAGGAGACAGACACAAGTTTTAAGAAGTTAGGCATGTGTTTCATACATTTAAAATTAAATGACTATTACATACCAATGTTTCCTGACATCCATATAGCCCATTGCACTATCACGTGAGACGCGTCGTTACTGCACATATAGGAGACCGTACGTTCCCTTTCACCCACTGTAAAAATTTATATAAAATATTTATTTCATTTTTGAAATTGTATTAAAATGTAATAATTACTTAAATGATGTGAGATATCGTGGCGCAGTGGTAGTGAGTATTTTGATATGTACGGGTTTGATTTTCGTTTAGGGATTTTTTACTTTTAATTTCACCTATTTAAAAATGTGAAATCATTAAAAAAACGTGTCTTCAACCTAAACTGCCTTTGTCTTGCCCATCCGTGTACGACAGAAGGGAATTATATAATATTTTCTCTGTTGTTTTTGTAATAAAAGTAACCTGTGAGTATAGTATTGTTTCCATTTCATACATAAACAATAATATTTTATTTTAATTCAGTGGCTACATAAAAAGTACCTCGATAATTTCAGATATGCCGCATTTTGCATCAAACTTAACCATCCTTCTACACTATTTTCGCGCTTTCTCCACTTTAACACAGAAGCTATTCAGTAAGAGAATTTAACTCCGCCATTTGTGTACTAACATCAAAGTATAAAAATATTTAATTTAAAATTCTTCAGTTGAGACTCGAACACACGACCGCTGGGGGTAAACAAAATTCTTTAATTTTAAATAATGAATGAATATCATTATCAAATAACTGTCATTGCGATATACAATATGATAGTCGATTATTGATAAAAAAATTACGTAATTCCTATATTGACGCATTGTAGCATCTTGAATTATCTATTCAAAAACATATCTTATGATACGTCCACACTGACGTGAATCCTTTAAAATTAAAGTAACATAACATGCGATATAATAACATTATTTCTATATAAAATTAAAATTTATTTTTTATACTTTTAACTTTTTTCATTACTTTCCAGTTTATTTTCAATTTTCTCCGTGAATTAAGACTATCATTTTGAGGGGCTGATAAAGAAACTAGACGTATAGAAAGTATCTGCGAGTAACTAGACTATAAAGTACCCGCAACTTCGCTTGCGTGGAGTTTGATCTACCACATTAAGTTTGTGACTGACAATTTTAAATAAATATATTTATTTTACTTTTTGTTACTCATACATCATTTTTTTTTAGATCTAATTTATTAATACATATATCTAAAGTCTCATCATTATTCTCAACCTAACAAAATTATATTAATTTAATGAAAACAAAAAATAATCCTGCTACTAATAAAAACTATATCTAAATAACTATAACTACAATTCTAAAAATTACGACAAACAAAAAAGTAAAAAATCTTATGTGACATCAACAATCGCTTTGGTATAGATAACAATTTGCTAAAAATGCATAGATTATATTAGTCGCTCTATAGCGCTCCATTAAAGTCAATATATAAATATTATTAAATACAAAATGTTAATACACATACAAAATATTAATACACATTTTAAACTAATCGGCCAAATTACTTAATGAAAAAAAAAATTGAATTCGAATTTATCCAATTTAATTAAAATTATGATTCACAATTTTGTTCATACTGGCTTCCACATAGGTATATATGCGTGTGTGATTCCTACGGTATACCAACTTTGTGTAACTCCAATGGTTTAGGCGACATACGCCAAGATTTCTCAGAGGGCACATATTTTTCCGACTTAATTGACATGTATCGTTAATAATGCGACCAAAATTACATCAATTCATTACAAATTATAATCTCTATGGACTCTATGTTCTTCTGATGTACATATAAGCTATGGAAAGTTTCATCCAAATCCGTATTTTTATTTACGCGAGAAAGTAACAAACATGGATACATACATCCAAAATATCGCATTTATAATATTAGTAATATATTAGGTTTATGATATTAAAGTCAAACACAAGTACCAAGTTGCCAAAATTGTAATAAAAATAATTTACTTACGTAACTCAGCCGCAATATCTTTGCTGAGTGCGGAGGCAGCCCGATAAAGGCTGGCATAGGTGTAAGATCCAATTTCATCTTGCAAAGCAATACGTGAAGGGAATAAAAGTGCCCTCTTAAATACAGGTACTGCACCACCTGTTAACAAGAATAGTTTATTAAAAAAAATACTTTTAATTCATGTGACTGTAACCGACTGGCTGTGGGTTCAATCCCCACTCGTGGAAATGAAATATTTAATATTTAACGTTGAGTTCC
Organism: Eueides tales michaeli; assembly: GCA_018249855.1. Classification (NCBI taxonomy): domain Eukaryota; kingdom Metazoa; phylum Arthropoda; class Insecta; order Lepidoptera; family Nymphalidae; genus Eueides; species Eueides tales. Next base: position 2,961 of record DWMZ01003943.1, on the reverse strand, counting down.
GCCACTCCACACGCAATTTCTCAAATTCGGCGGAAAGTGGAGAACGGAATGTCTTAACACTACGTTCCCAAGTTCCTTCTGCTTACCCTACCATGGGAGGGATACAGCGTGAAGCTAAAAAAAAGGAAGTTATTAATTTACTGTTTTATCATGTATAGCTGAAAAAGTAGAATAAGCCTATTCAAATTGTGTCAGTTCCCCACTATCAACCCATCTGATTTACCAAACTCATAAGGTTTTGCGGACCTCAACACAGCACTTTGTTTTACTACAGAAAAATAGAAACAATTTCATTGCTACAGTGGAAATTGAACTCACAACCGTCATGTATAGAGACAGACATTTTTCTATTTTACCACAATAGTCTCATATTTAATCACTATATCATTTCTGTGCAACCACAATGTGGTTTTACCGGGTGTTAGATTCCCACTTAATGAAATTTGATTTTTTGTTTTTTTGTTTTTTGTTCTGGTAACAAGCTAAACTTAAGTTCTGCCACTCAACACACAATGCCTGGAATTCGACGAGCCGTAACACTAGATTTACAAGTTCCCTCTGCCTACATTTAAAAAAAATAAAATTCTTTTTAATTTTAGTTAGCTCAATATAGATAAAACCAGCCTAGTCTTAACCATCCCAAGCCCTACCATCTGCTGACTACATGTGACCAATTACTACACATTGATACTTTGTGGGTGCTAAGGAACTCACGTCACATGACTATATAATTTTAAAAAAGATTCATAAAAAAATACATTTACGACTGCAATTAACATAATAATAAAATTTTACATACCATCTTTAATATCTCGATTATAAGAATTTAAAAGCTCAGGAATATATTCTTCTTTCACAATTGCATTCGAAGAACATCTAAAAGATGGAAATCCATAGGGTTTTCTAAAGAGCCGGTTGATTAAGCGTAAATTACGAAAGGTTAATTCCATTATATTTTGTCTAAGGAAGAAAAATATTTCAGTGATAAATTTTTACGCTAATATTCTTACGCGCGAGATAGAAAAGAGTTACAGAAATAATATTTTTATCGACGAACTAAAATTGCTAAGCATTAAGATATTCAAATCAGTTATGATGGTTATGATAAAGGTATATTATTGCAATAAAAAGTTTGAACTTTGACAGTTTGATAACAGTTTAAGAGTTTTCTATAATAATAAATATCGTCTACAATAATCTGTAAAAAAGTAGTAATATGTGAAAAAATAAAGATATGTATTTTTATTAAAATAAAGATAAAATTAATTAATGTATATAATTCAACGTTGCATTGATTGCGTTGATTATTCTATTTTAGAACGCATACTGAAATATATGTCACTCAACTCATAAAATTTCCTACGTCAGTGTCAATTGTCAAAATCCTGTACTTTATATTTATTTTGATGTTTTTAACCCATATACCAAAAATAACATTTCAATAGTTATGTTTAAGGAAAAGTCATGAATCTGTTTTTAATTATGTGGTGTACATAATGATATATAATGGCCGTAAATGCCCCAGAAACTCCAATACAGGCTGAAGTTATATTCGTGATAGAAGCAACTTCAGCCAATAGTGCATATATAAATGAATTAAAAACTAATTATATTATACCTACACTTGAGTAAGTGGAACAACATCTAAAAATTTAGTAAATAATTAACAAACGGACTGGATTGTGCAAATGTGCTATGGGCATTTTTTAAATGATTATATGTTAATGTTAAAATTTCATGATGTGTCTTAACTGCCCAGATATTTCCATGGAGGGGCATTGGAAGAAGGAGTTGGAAGTGGATCTGTATATGGAATAGTAGCATACCAATCAGCTGACTGTCATCCTGGCCTCCCAGTAGCTACTTATGGACCTTTTACTAGCCCACAAAATGTTGTTGAAACTGTAGATAAATTACAGTAAGTGACATTCATTTAACATATTGTTTTGAAAACTTATTAGAAATATTTTATAGTTACAATTGTAAATATAAGTAATATATTTGTAATATACCTACTTATATTACAAATATATTAATCATAGAAGTAAATATTTACTTAAAATAATTTTGTTATAATTGACTTAGAAACTCCAATACCAGCTGAAGTTATATCTCTTGTATAAGAAACTGAAGAAAGATGAAGATACTTTCTCAAAGTATAAAAGTACAATTTTATGAGAAAAAAGTTATTTTTATTTTTAAAATACTTTTTACATTATTTGAAATAATGAGTGCAAAATCATGTTATTGTTTATATATTTCTTTGTTACAAAGTATTCTATGTTCTAAGGCATGTTGTGCTAATCATGGTAAAGTTAGTGCCCTAAAACCTTGGTTAGCAATTCCTTAGCCTTATGGGAACATAAGGATGTCGCATATATGTATGTTATTTTGTAAAGAAGTGTCCTAAATGTAATTTTTATTATATTTAAATAGTTTTATTTGATGTTTTTACTAAAAGTCAAGACAACAATCAAAGCTCTTTTTCTATTTCCTTTTTATTTTCCAATAAGAAACTATACAGTACAAGCCATATAAATATGAATATAGATAATACTTACTTGATAGATGTCAATGTAGTAGAGAAAATAAAAAGAGTTTCAACAAATCTTGCTATTTATTTCTGTTCTAATATTACAAAGCTATAGAAATTGTTTTTATAAACATGTTACTCAAAAACTAATGTTTTAAATCTCTAGACAGATAGTATATATTGAGGTAGGAATAATGATGCACTGTCGCAAATACTTCACTGGTTTACTACTAATAATTTAGTATTAAACGCACAGAAAACCAAATGTATAGATTTTAGTATGCCGAAAGTTAGGAAATACGAGCTTAATTTAAACATTGATAATAAAATTCTGAATTTTTGTGATACCGCGGTTTTCTTGGGACTAACCCTAGATTCGAAACTACAATGGGGCCCCCATCTGTCTTCTCTTGCGGGCAGACTGAGCT
>DWMZ01003942.1:0-12194 GCA_018249855.1 Eueides tales michaeli | reverse complement strand
ATATATATATATATATATATATATATATATATATATATATATATATATATATATATATATATATATATATATATATATATATATATATATATATATATATATATATATATATATATATATTGACTTAAAATCTTGATTTGACCTGTGCCCAAAGGTGAGGTAGGCTCTAGATATTTCACATTAATGTCAGCTTGATATTATTTAATGATGATATCAACGATATTTTATGTAATAACTACCATATACAACAGATAGAAACAGTTACTATTATGAATTTGTTAGCAAAATTAAACCAATACCTATCTCATTTTTGTCGCGTATTTTGTCTCGTGGTGAGAATTGAATTAACACTTTAATAAGCACTTCGATAAAACTTTTAATTGAATAATATGTAATTTTAAAGCTTTTATATTATTTGTATGATAATTGAGTGTGTGACTGTAATTGCGAGTTCTGTGTGTGACTGTAACTGCGACAGCTGTAAGTTCGATTCTCACTCTGAAGTAAAGATATATCTAATCTCTCTTAATTCCGTAATTCATCACGCATAGTCTTAAAAATCTGGCGGTATACGGGTAGCGGAGTGTCTTAACACTAGGTTTCCTCAGCATACCCCGTTATACGCGAAAGAATTAAATTCTTACAATATTAATATTGTAACTTAAATCTTACCTTATTATTAAAATATATACCAGAATATATCCAATAAACACAATTACACCACACTACAACAATAAAAACTTAACTAACACACATGTTATACACAAACTACTTTTTTTACCACTTTTATATATTTTACTATTAAATAGAAATGTTCAACTTTTCAACAACTAATAACAAATCATACACAAAAACACAGTAAAATTAAATATTAGTCGTATTTCAACTGTAGTTTACTTTGTCGTGTCACTGTACTGTGTTCACAAACTACCGACACGCGCGCTCGTCGCGGTACTACGGAGCAAATGCTGTTGAAGCAAGTGTATTGCTACGGACATACGTAGAGGCAACAGGACTAGGAAATCGAGAACGAGAATTCCACTATGGCGAGACAATGTGCGATGTTAATTTGAACAAAAGGTAGAGAAACGTATTTTAACGATAGATTTTCTATACATACCCTACTATATACCCTACTAACCTAATATATATTAGCTTCGAAGGTGAAGGCGAAGGCAACCTGGTATCCCTGTGTTAAGACACTCCTATTAAGCTACTTCCATACCATATTTTCCCGCGAGTAAATGAAAAATTAAACTCAACAATACGTTAAACAAAATTTAATTTATTATGAATAATGTATTTAATAGTAAGTCTCCACGTGTTAACAGTGATCCCCGCCACCGGTCCGGGGACGATTCAACGTTGAAAACTTTCATTCACTTTTGTTCTTCATTCACTTTATAAATTCTATGTAATAATATTTCATGCTTTGTGACACTTTTAGTATAAAGTAAAAAGGATTCATTTCTTCGTTCTGGTAACAAGGCAAAGTGCGGCGTAGAGTTCCGCCACTTAAAAGACGCAATGCAACACTAGATTTCCAAGTTTCCTCCGCCTATCCTGAAACCTGCAGTATGCAATATGAAGCTAAAAAAAAATAAAAAGGCGAAGGTTTAATTCCTGCTAAGTTGAAACTTTTACGTGTTACAAAAAAGTATTGTCTTTTTCCACATGTGGAGTAGTTTAAAATTGCTCAAAAGTTAGAATATTTCGTGTTCTAATAGTATTATAAGTTTAAGCACTTCTCACATTGAAATTGAAGGTTTCGGGCAATTTAATGAAACATATATTTTGCAGCAATTTTGTCTTCATCAAATAAAACATCATTAAATTAAACAACGGTTAAGAATTAAATTTTGCCGAAATACAATGTTGAAAACTGCTTTTATTTAAAAGCAGTTTGGATTGAGCGCTCAGACAAGTATGTTTTAATAAATGCTTTCAATAATAATTATTTACTCAACAGGCTTTAGTCGTATATGTGTGTATACATGTATGTATATGTGTGTATATGTGTGCGCGCATATTTACTGAATGTGATGATTATTCTATAAACGTATATGTTAAAATTAAATTCCAATTAAACTTTTACAGTATCATAAATCTGAACTGAACGCGGATTACGATATTGAAGTAGCGATTTCAAACCGCTCTCAGCTACTGCATGTCAGCCGTTCTGATAGCATTGGTTACGCAAACTGTAGCCAATATGCAAATTGCCTTTGAATATCAGGAACATTTTTCGTAGACTTTTATATGAAAATACTTTAAGTTTGTAATTAGCAGTGATCGCTTTACGTAACTACAAGTATATGTAAATAAGGTATATGTTTACAAAATCGTATTTTCTTTACAAACTACTGTTTTGCTGTACTATATCATGAACTGTTTGCTTTTCCAATTAAAATTACGCGTCAACTTCAAATAAATAGTACGGTACTTAGAGAATTGGATTTGGCGCCGTCACATGGAACGTGCTGTCATATGGGCAGCTAACGGTCTCTGTGTATAATATTTGTTCTAAAACAAAAGTGATTTTATGGATAGTTTTATAAAAATTGTTTACTTTAACAATATAGGTAATATTTATTAAACTTCCCACTATTATTCATTTTTTATATCCAGCATAGGCAGTCGTGGGAACCTAATGTTAAGACACTCTGTTCCAAAGTTTCCGCCTAAATCTGGAGACATGGCCTGTTTAACGACGGAGTTCAACGCCGCGTCTTATTTATTACCATAGTGAAAAAATGAAAACATTTAATATTTCATATCTTTGAGTACGAATCGAATTGGTCAAAATTACAACAGTAATTAGTAAAGTGCTACTTAATCATTCTTTTAATTTATAAGACATTGAATAATAGCTGTTTCATTAACATAATAAAGTCAAGTATTCTACTTTATTAATCAAGGTCTCAGCAGCAGCAGCATGCCATCTGACTGTGTACACGACGGTCATAGGTACGATTTCTTCTCAGGAATATGTATCATTTTAGATACTTCGATCTGGTAACAAGAATAAGCGTGTTGGAGTGTGAGGAACGACAAAATATGAATTAAAATTAAACTTTATTACCAGAACAGAAAAGAAGAAGCTCTCAGTGTAACAAAAAGCTGAAACGTCATACATATTCATTCATGAAGTTCGTTAGACCGGCGCGACTGATCTCCGCGAGTCAATCTGAATACGAATAGAGTGAGGAGTAGACTATTACACGTGGGATATACCCACGTGTATTAGTTTTAAAATTATTGTTTTTTGTTTTACGTTATATCCAACATACGCCAATATGGAAACCTGGGAACCTTATATTAATACACTCCGTTCCTATTAAGAAACAAAAGAAGAATTTAAGGCCAGTCGTGGTGCAAAGTCACTAAAATCCTTCTTCAACGAAATGAAATACATTTATTTTATTTCTTTGCTCTGGTAACAAGACAAAGCGCAGCGTTTAGCAGTAGTTCCCAAGATTAGCGCATTCAATGAAAACAAACACGCTAACTATATTTAGTATAGATTTTAAAAACTTTCCTTAACATTTAATGTTTGTATTATTTCAATCGGCTCTTAAATAAAATTATCAAATCAATATAAATATATCAATGTACAAGTGTACGTACTATATGAATTTATAATACAAACTCTACCACAGTTCAAGGTCACAGTCAGGTACAACAAATCAATGCTCAGGTATGTATATAATAATTTAATTGAACAGTACGTCAGTGGTTGCGGTCACGACGTCGCTGTCACAGCCGACGACCGACTCTATTGAATTACTCAATTATTGTTCAGTAATTGACTGTCTTTTAATATCAATAACTGTTGAATAATCTACGATTCAACCATTTGTTTTAATTTAGATTTACTGTAGTATTTTTTAACTTCCGATGCAAGAACATATGTATTATAAGTTTGCCCCGTCTGTCCGTCTGTTGCAGCGTAGCTCCTGTATTAATGAAATGATTTCAGTACGATTGTTTGAAATTTTCATTAAGCTTATAGAATAAAATGTGTCCACTGTCTTAGCACAGTTGAAATACGTTTGAAAAATATTTTTTACTATTTATGATGGTTTTTAGTATTTTTTCTACACAATTTATAATAAGGTAGTAATTTTTTTTAAATCCTAACAAGAGGCTTACTTGGAGAAGACTAAGTCCTCTTTTATGAACTTTTTTAAAAAGCTGAATCTAAATTAATATATATTTTTAGCTGAACACTGTCTCCCACACGCAGCAGGGTAGGCAAAGGGAACTTGGGAACCTAGTGTTAAGACACTTCGTTTTCATTACAAAACTTCTTTTACCCACTTTCTGCTGAATAGTAATTCTATTGTTTTCTTGTGTTTAATATAGTAAGTAACATTTTTTGTATTTTATATAGTAAGTAACATTTTTGTTTATTTGTTTACGTACAAGTAAGATTACTCACGTTGTTTCTTATTTTTGTGATTCAAGTTTATTTTTATCAAAGAAATTGCTTATAACAATGAGACCACTTTTTCATACATGTTTTTATTTGTATGCTTTCTCTGTTGTTTTTTTTATTTTTGTATAATGAATATTGGATATTTTTCGTGTTTTCGGAACAAACATGTTTTATTTGTTTTTTAAATATAAAGGAGATCGATTTTTTATTAGAAACTCACGTTTTTCCTCGCGCAGCAAGGTAAGCTGAAAGCAGCAAGGTAGTGTTAAAACATTCCATTTTGCCCAATTATCAAGATTTGAACCGCACCACTAGATATTGTCATCATACCATACAGATTGGCGATAGTATTTATTTAAGTGTTTGTATAACATAATTTTTACACAATCTAAAAGTTTTCAATATTAAATTGATGTACTCGTAATAATATTGCGTGCTTGATGTCTGTAACACTATTTACTGAGCAATTGTATAGGTAATTGATGCATTAGTTAAAGTGAAGGCACGTCACGTGGAAACTAATAATTTATAGCTATTCTATTCTGTACTCGCGTGTTCTACAAATTACTATATTTAAACCATGACTAATAGTGTAATATTATTTTGTGCTAGAGAAGATTTTATTTATTTAATAGTATCTTTGATATTCACGATTGTTACACATTTTAAATGAAACACTTTTAAACGGATTAATAAGTCTTTCGAGACGAATGCCATCTCAGTCTACCCGTGACCACGGACTACTAAAGTAAAGTAAAGTGTTCGAAACTTCGGGTTTCACGTATACGTGATTAATCCGTTTAAAAGTGTTTCATTTAAGATTTTATTTATTATTTTTGATTTTGATAATTGTATTAAATTTTCTTTAAGTTTCATCTAAATTCGTTAGGCATTTATAGTTTTGTATAGGTAATTATACAATTTGGGATGAGGTCAGTCGTGGCGCGCGTACTACTGTAAGCGTGACAGGTTGTGGGTTACAGTCCTTTTCGAAGAAATGTTTATTTACTCGTTCTAGAAATGAGACAAAGCGGGGCGTTGAATTCTTCACACTCTACCCCTTCAATATGTGAACATCGTGAAGTAAAAAAAATATAATTTTCTCTAAATTTTTTTCTCGAAGTCGACCTTGATATACATATGTATGTTAAAGTCGTATTTTTTGTAAATAGAAAAAAAAAATTTTCTACTTACAAGCATCGATGTGTTATAATTTAGATACAAATACACAAGAAAAATAAAAACGATAAATAATTATAGTCACAAATATTACGTTTAACTTACTTCAATTTATAGAAGTAATAAAATAAAAAAGGCGAAATCTCATCATATTTTAACTGAATTATAGTTTACTGTTTAATAATAACTAACCCAGTCCTGTCGTGATGCAGAATTAAAAGTCTATAATTTATCTAAAATAATATTTTACTTTCTTTACTAAAATATTTTTTAAATTGATCAATTTGAAGTGAAGAGTCACCAGGTAAGTACCACACGCATTATCTTGTAGACTTCAGAGTCAATAAATTAAATTTTAACATAGAAGGTATTCAACACGCGCCTCTTTGATACCGTTCAATCTTTTTGACCAACCAAGCCATACGTTATCACTTAGCTACATCAGCGATAATCGATGGAGTTCGATTTTGGTTCATTATCGGACGTCAAAATTGAGTATTGCGTAGAAAACGGAGTACCTTATCACTAGGCTACTTCTAGGAATCACACTAGCTTATTGCATGGTAGGTAGCCTACATTACTAATGTTTTTGTATAACTAGTATTGGCATCGATACGTACATATATTGGTTACAATAATAACAAACAACCAAATTGAACTATATATTTATCACTGTATATATTATTTATTTGATATTCAATATAACAACAGGTGTTGGTAGTAATGGAGTATAATTGATTAATATGACTGATGTATCTGTTTATGTTCATTTTTATATAAAAAATGCTAATTTTTCAAATGTTTTTATTTGAAAGTAAAGACCTTGCGTATTGCCATCTATACCAAAAGTGTTCACAAAATTTATATATTACATATTTTTACTATTTTTAAAGTGTTATTCCACACTTAGGAAAGAAAAATACTAAATTTAAAAATGTATAAAAATTTTAACGAAGCAGGATTTGAACCCGCGTTTCTTGAAATCCGTCCAAGCGCTCTGACCACTAAGTCATTCGTTCTCACCAAGCTCCGTCGAAATTTTTATACGCTTGTTACAACTTACTTATGTTATTTTTTTTTAATTTAGTATTTTTCTTTCCCAAGTGTGGAATAACACTTTAAAAAGCATTCTCTCTTGCCAAACGATAATTCTAACGAATTGTCTTTGGGTAGCGGAAATTTGTAAAAATCTCCCTACAGAGATGCTAACAGACAAATTTCACAAGAGAGATTATATTTAATCATCAAATATTTAAGTAGTGGCGCCCATGACCGATCACCTTCGTCGTCGCCCGCCCTGCGCCGCCCCCGCTAGTCCGCCGTGACGCGGCACTTGTTTCGTCTATAAGCAAATAACGGTTATTTGACCTCACGGTAATTAATCATTATTTAATCATATTAAAAAGCGGTTTAAGCCTGAAGTACTTTTTATCTACGCCTTATCAAATATAATTAATTAAATTATAAATATATTAAATTTCTTTTTCATAATATTTTTTGGATAATAACCGATTTCAATCAGCTTTTTTTTTAAGTTTTGCTCTTTGATTCATTCTCCCAAATAGGAATCGAACCCACAACCGTCGCTGCAATGAAAGAGGCGTTTTTTCACTGCACAATGATATTCTACTAAATTTTATATCATATCGATGACACAAGTAAATTGAAATTATTCACTAAAATGTAAAATTATTTATTAATTGCTCAATTATAACGAAAACTGTTGTATTTAGAAAATGAGAAAGTTATTCTACACAATACCTCTCCATCTTTCAAAGTAATCTGACGTCACTCTAGAACTAGCCACTACGTGCTCTATATAACGACGTCCTGTACTCGACGCGTCGTTACGTGTGACGTTACAGAAGTGCATGTCACATCCGCGTCGCGAGCGCACGTTACAGTTGACAGACACTCACAGCGTTATATTCGTTACTTTACGCTATAAGGAGTATCGTTTCCTTAGATTCATACTGTATACTAGTAGTTTAAATGTTATCAAGTTATAAGTGTTATAGAATATATTGAATTCGTTTCTTATAAAGTATCCCCAAGACATATACGGTGTTTATCTTTACGATTTGTCCAATAAGCGATGTCTATTATATTTATATTGTGTCTACATATTACTGGGCACAAACTATTGAATATTGTGTAGATAATCACTTCACTGTTATTCGGATTTTTCTTATATAAGGCCTTTTTAAATAGAAACTACTATATACAAATATGATTAAGAATATGTCAATAATCTCGCAAGTAAATGTAATTTAAACTATAAAATTTTCGTATAATAAAGTCATAATGAATATAATAAAGTCACTTCCGGTCACGAGTTGCGAAAGTGTTTAACACAATTAAACCAGCTAATATCACAGAGTACTGATATACAGTCATACAGACATATTGTAGAGCCACGCTCGAATACTCTACATTACGTATAAAGTGTTACGCTTTGCATTATTATATTGGGTTAATTCATCCGCTAAATGAAGAGCATTAAGTAATATTGTTCACATTTTATAATATATATTCACAAATTTAAATAGCATATACAAATACTTTCTTTTAGTTGTAATTAAATATATGTATATTTGTTTAATATATCGTTTTATAAATAAATTCACACTTAAAAAACCTACCGTGGTGCAAAGGACCATACGAACGTATACTTGTTCCATACCCATGATTTTGGTTTCGATTCCTGCTTGGGCAGAAAAAATATTTAATAATTTAGTATCCTCGCTCTGGTAATGCCCGTCGTTGAGGTCCACCACTCAGCACGCAATGTCTTAAGATTTGTGTGGTAAATGGGGTCCGGAAGTCTCTTAACAATAAATTTCCATATTCCTGCTCCTTACCCTGCTGAGTGCGAGATAGAGCGTGAAAGTAAAAAGTATATTTACATATAAATATCTACGGTGTCAGAAGCGTATCTGTTTGTATCTATGTATTTCATGTTTAAAATAAATTTATGTTGTTGATACTGTCCACTGAAATGTGTAACGGAACCTTACGTTTACAATAATAATAACAGATAACTGAACCGTTTTCTACATGAAATATGTATTTTTTTTGTATGAATAGCTTGTTCTGGTCTCCACGTGCCGCGACATCCTTTACTACAGATACAGTAAAAGGAAAACCTCTCAATTAAATTGTTTGCAGAATGTAATACGCTCGCGAGTCTTTCTTTGATGCGGATTGTGTAAAAGAAAAAAAAAGTCAACGTCTAACGAGGTAAGAGACGTAATTAAAATGATGTTTAATGAATACATGAAAACATATATACCATACAAAGTAAAGTATAAAATACATAATAAACTACTTTAGGAATGTTTATAATATTGACAAACGCGAGCTTCACGCAGTGTCATACATTAGATTAAAATAATATTATGTCGTGTCGTATGTCGTTTAGTACTTCCTTATATTTCAGGCTAAATTCTGTGCGGAAAAATAAAAAAATCTATCAGAGATAACGTAGTTGTTAATTTATATATATATATATATATATATATATATATATATATATATATATATATATATATATATATATATATATATATATATTTCAATTTTTGATTCAATTCAATTTTTGATCGATATATGACGATAAAAGCTGTATTTCTATAACACATTGACGGCCTACAGGTCATATTCGTACAGTGCCGCGTTGTGGCAGTGAGCCGGCGTTATTAGTCATCTCTGGTATAAACTGAGCAATAACACACGACAACTAGTGATTTGTTGCTCGAGACACAGATATCTCTATAATATTTTTATGATATAGTAAAAACTATATTTTGTATGACAAAAATAAAATGTACTAGAAGTGAATATCATATATTAAGGAGCTGTTGGTATAATTTATGGCACTATTTTTTTACTATGACGCTGTATCACACATAAGCAGGGTATACGGAGGAAATACGTGAACTTAGTGTTAAGACGCTCTGTTCCCATTAAGACACTCCGTTTCCATAAGGCACTTCCGTTCCTCACTTCACGCTAAATTCTGAAGGCATCGCTTGTTGAGTGGTAGAACTTAACGCCGCAGTTTACCTTGTTACCAGATCAAGGAAATGAGAGTACTAAATTTTTTATTTCCTCAAAAGACGATCGAACCAACAACTTATCTTGTTTACAGTTGCTTGTACTTTTCGGCCACTAGTGAGTTTTAGAGGAGGGATTGCCCATCGCATCCCAAAAGAACAAAAAAATCAGCAATAAGTTACTTAGTCAAATATAACATGTTGTTCTATTGGAAGACTTAGTAAAAACAACAGTTTATTAAAATTTTTGGAAGCTGAATTTTGAGGTCCTTCCAAATTTTCTAAGGGTTCTCATTTAATCTACCTACACTGATTTGTGGGTGGGGTCGTGGGCAGTGATGCCAACTTAATCCTTAGTACACGTCAGTCCATTATTGAATAATAAACATTTCTTTTTTAACCAAACAAGTAGATTTTTTTTAGCTAAAATTTTAGTAATCCTACTTAAGTTTTTGTGAATATGGTTGGTTAGGTTCAATACGATGTTTTTTCTAATAATCGAGTATTTTGAAAGTATTTCAAAACGTCGGATCGATTCGATGCATCGCATTATAGACATCGATATTTTAAATATTATATCGAATATCCCTAGTTTGTTTAGTTCCCCATACGATGGGCGTGAAGACCTAAAACTAATGAGAATAATAAAATTCTTACAAAAATGTGAAAATGACCGATTGTGACAAAACAATTACCAATAGAGGGTAAGTGTTTAAATTTGGGTTGGAGTGCAGTTAGGGGGCTATTTAAATAAGATATTTTCTAATCAATCTATTAATTGTCCTTATCTAACCTCAAAAATAACTAAAATTGATTTTATAAAAAAAAAAATTAGAATTAAACAGTATTATTATATACTTACGGGGATGTTTTCACATTTCGAAATTCTGATAAGCAGAAGTCCTTATTTGATGCTAAAAATTCTCCCATCATCAACAAATCTATCTTAGGCAAATTAGAACTATCTGTACTAAATTTAAAAACGTATAAAAATTTGGACGAAGCAGGATTTGAACCTGCGCCTCTTGAAAACCATTCAAGTGCTCTGACCTGACGGATGGCTTAGTGGTCAGAGCGCTTGAACGGTTTTCAAGAGGCGCAGGTTCAAATACTGCTTCGTCCAAATTTTTATACGTTTTTAAATTTAGTATTTTTCTTTCCTAAGTGTGAAATAACACTTTAAAAATAGTAAAAATATTTAGCACTATCTGCTTTAATAAAGCCTGGCTCCATCTTCGTTGATGATTTGTTGCGTCACTTAAAAGTGTTAAAAACACAAATGTAATTACTGTTGTTGGAAAATTAAATAAGTTCGCAAATTACGAGAGAATACAAGCAACAAGGATTGAAAAGATAAGAATAGTAGTGGACGATATTAATCGATACATCAAAAAAATCGATACATGTATGCGATATATCGTTTCAATCCGATATTATCGAATCGATTCGATTCATACAGTAGTATAACATGTTTTTAATGATAGTACTATGAATTTAATAGTATAAAACAACAAATAATGGAGGGCTTTAGTATTTATTAGTGTTAATTTAGCTGATATTTTAAAAATATCGATATATTTGTTCGATATATCGCAAAGAATCGTTATAACAGTTCGATATATTACATCGAAAAAATATCGATTTCTTTTGTATGAACACGAGTCAATACATATACAGACGAGGTCTCACGTAAAATTGAATATAATAAAACGAATTATCATGTGATCTTGCGTACGAAGTTCGCCGCTTCAAAAGCAATTTTTTCAACTACACGCTTCAAAACCAACGTGGCTCCTTACTTTATATGACATAAACAAAGTTGAATGTTTTTATATGGCATAAATAAAATTGTGTGTTAAATAAACAAAGTTGAGTCAGTCACAATTAAAATGGTTACAATCAGAAGATTCTATACTTATATTTTAAATTTTACATTTTTCTATAAAAAAATAATGCATACAAAAGCGCATTTATTATATTTAACTTTACAGTTAAGTTAGATTATGTACAAAAATTATAAAATATAGAAAACTGTAAAATTTTCGTAAATACATAATATAAATGTAAGTAAAGTGTAATCTACTCGTATATGTGAATTCGCGACACGTCCACGATAAATGTCGCAAGATCAATCCGCGTCTAAGTTAAACTACTTTTTATTTTTTTCATTGTCAAATTGAAGTCATTTGTCTTCTGTCACAATCGTTTTAGTAAGTTGAAAGAACACTTTACTACAGTGAGATTATAATAAGATCGCAAGTTTATTTTGCAAACTTGGAAACTTGTTCACGCTTTTAATAGCAGGAACCAGGGAACCTGGGAACCTAGTGTTACCAAAGCGAGAAAATCATTATATTAAATATTTACTTTCATCGAGTGGAAATCAAAGCCAAAACTTGTCGGGTACAGTCACACGCTTGTGCGCCTGCGCCACTGATGGCGCCAATATATATATATATATATATATATATATATATATATATATATACAGTGTAAACTCTTTATAACGTTATCCTTTATAA
>DWMZ01003941.1:0-12197 GCA_018249855.1 Eueides tales michaeli | reverse complement strand
TGTTGCTAGCATCTCTGTAGGGAGATTTTTACAAATTTCCGCTACCCAAATATAATTAGAATTATCGTTTGGCAAGAGAGAATGCTGTTTATTAAATATTTTTACTATTTTTAAAGTGTTATTCCACACTTAGGAAAGAAAAATACTAAATTTAAAAACGTATAAAAAATTAAAAATTTTATACGTTTTTAAATTTAGTATTTTTCTTGATTTACTTTGATTTTATTTTTTTTTTTTACTCGGGGAAAATTCTAAATATAAAATCAGTTTGTAAACTAAGTAACTAAGCAATGATTACGTCCAAAATTTATGATATAAATCATATAAATTGTTAATTCCATACGTTTTCATTAACTTAACAAGTTTATCTTGAAAATTGCTTGTTTATATCTCAGTGTAATTAGTGGCGTCTCGATGAGGCTTCTTACATCTGGTCTAGAGCAATGCTCTGCGGTTGTTGAAGCGACCTGCTTGTTTTTATGATTTTACTTTACTCGAGCTTAAATTTACATTTATAGATTCAAATTTAACTTTAATGACACTAAGTTTATTATGAAGTATTCTTGTCTTAAATTGCAATTCATCATACGTGATGATAATGTAACAGATTACATTTTTTTTATTTAAATAGATATTTTATCTAAATGGATATTTAAATAAAAAGAAAATGCTGGGAACTAATTTAAGTAAGCTTAAGAAAACCTGGAGAAAATGCTACATAAATATAATAACAGGACAATACTTAGTTTACCTAACCAATACATTATCTTACTAATATTATAAATGTGAAAGTTTGTACGGATGTCTGTATGTTTGTTACTCTTTCACGTAAAAACTACTGATCGAATTTTCTTGAAACTTTGCAGTAATATAGCTTCGATATCAGATCATTATCAACATAATAAGTTAAAATTTATAGGAATTTTAACCGACATAAAAAAGGAGGTTCTTTTATGTATGTTCCCCGATTACTCGAAGATGGGTGGACCAATTTTCAAAGTTCTTTTTTTGTCCGAGAGAATATATATCACAATTCGTCCCATGGTAAGGAGATCAGGATCTGATGATGGAATCCTGGAGAAATCGAGGGAAAACCCCAAATTTGAATGCGGTGTTTTCGTATAATAACGCAATTGGGAGATCTGTATCTGACTATCATCTCATTTTATTAACCGACTTCAAAAAATAAGGAGGTTCTTAATACGTATGTTCCCCCAGATTACTCGAAGATGGGAAAATCGATTTAAAAAAAACTTTTATTATCATTGGAGTTACACAAAGATAACTACTGTAGGATTATTTATCTTAAATAGTTCTAAATAAAAGCCCGCGACAGTATATATCTATCTTTTATGTGTAAGTCACTATGACCAAAATAGTGAACGCGGACGAAGTCGCGGGTAACAGCTAGTTATATATACATACAACTACCTCTTACCGACGTGCTTGTTTATGAGTATATTACACATTCAAAGTGCGGTAGAAAAAGATATATAATTTTAGCTTTATCTTTAATATCATTCAAGTTTAAGTTACTGTCATGAAATATGTTTACATATGCAATAAGAGACATTATAACTCCCGCCGCCACCGAGCGAGATGACGACCTCCGACATCAATCACTCCGGCTGCGGATGTCGCACTTTTCATTTACGACGTATTATACCTATATCTATATACATTTGTCTATTTATAAAAAACGAAAATACGAATTACAAAAATATTATTCAACTATATAATTAGTGCCTCTGACGCTAAAGCAAAAGATATTATTTTTAAGCAATGTCGCAAAATAGATTAGTAAAACTACTGATGTGATTACTTTCGATTAAAGATAAATTACCAGAAACAAATAAAATTTAAAGATCATTATCAGGTAAATATTACTATTTAGTTTGTTTCTAATAAGAGTAAAAGTGTGACAAGTCAAAAATACTTTAAGCGTTTTTCTCATCAAATTCAAAGAGAGCTCATTAATGATGATGATGATACCTAACGAAAAAGATCAAGATGAAGAATTATATTGAATTCGCCGGAGTATTTTTGTTTAGGTGAGGCGTAGAGTCTACTCTGCACTGTAGACGGTACCTTTGCCGTGACTCTGCTAATGAATAGTTCACTGGTTTGTCCGGTTCGTGAAGACTAAATAATTCTATCGGGTGTCAAGTATTGCTTGCAGAAGCATTCGGTTTTTTGCACTAATTAAAATTTCTTTGATAAAGTGATCCACATTGTTTTCTTCTAGAACTCGTTATGAAAACAGGTATTATATACATATACCTACTCAATTCACTTTTTCAATAATAGCGTTCCGCCACTCAACGGCGGGTAAGAGAACGGTGGCGAACGGAACGGCGTGTTTCAACACTATGTTCCCAAGTCCCCTCTCCAATAGCGTTATGGGCACCAAACAAAATATTTATAAGGTTAACAATTACGTACAATATTCCATAGTATTTGAGACTTGCGAGGAATCCGGTGAGGCGTACATTCCATACTGCATTGTAATTACATTTTGACGTTAATTAAAATTAAATGTTATACAATAAGCTACTCGTAAGTTACCTTATATGGTTGAGTCTATACTTCAATACTAATATTATAAAGCTGAAAGGCGTGTTTGGTTACTGTTTGAATTAAAAAATATTTTTTGTTGGATAGCTAAGTTAATGAAGAATCGTTTTTTGAATTAAATTACAATATGACAGTACATTAACTGTTTTGAACCACCATGTATCGTACAGTATTTTTAGCTTTTTTCGTTACATCATGCGATTAGTTTTCTTAACTAAAATACGACAAAATATATAATAATTTGTTCCTTAAGTACATAACATAATGTCAACAGTGATTCGTAAATCGAATCAATAAACGATTTCCTCCCATAATATACAGTCGTAACTGTCCCGATAGAATAATGCGTTGTTGACATCGCATGGGCCAACTCTCAAATTACTTCATTTGCTATTAATGAGATTTGATTTGAGACAGATCGTATATAAAATAACTCTTTATGATAAAATCTCTTTATGAAAAAGCTCTTTATGAAAAAGGTTATATTTACTGTATATATTTAATTTAGTGGGTTCGATCCTCACTAACGACTTGCTCAAACGACAGTAACATTCGCTTAAACTACAAATTAATTTGAATTATTCTCGGATTCTAACATTATCATTGAAAAGTACAGTTTCTGGAAATAATACTATAATAATTTTGTGCATTATTGCCTTTAAAACCTTCCTCTTAAGCAAAATAAAAACTTCTGATCTTTAGTTATAATGTGTCTAGCTGGTAGCCATTGTGTTATAAAATAACAGCGTGTGCGGTAATATTTATTAGTATAATAGTGTCCCAAAGTTCACACTGAACGTAATTTTTTTTGGTTCATTTGGTTAAGCCTGTAAAGTAGCGCCGCCAACGTGTTACAGATTAATTCTAAACCCTTGAGTCTCCCAGCTGAAACCAGCTGTCTCTCAGTGGGTACTAGATAAGCTCTATCTTGACTGTCGTTTATCGTAATTAGATGTTTTTATAAAAGTAGTAAAGTAAATAAAAGTATTTCAAAGTTTATAAAAATAATAAACTTATAATTATCACTTTGTGATCACATAGAAGTGGATTAGGTTTTGTTCTTTTTAATATTTACTTAGAAAATTATTTGATGTAACACTACATCGTGGTTATAAATGTTTGCTTAAGTATGGTTTGTGGTATTTATGAGTTTTAGTATTTTATATGAATTTCTAAATAACATAATCATGCAGAGCTTGCTAAAATGAAAATTAAAATATTTTATATTAAATATAATTTTATTTGATTGCGTCAATATACGCCACGGGTTGTTGGTTTAGTTCCATCCCAAAGAACTAAAATATTGATTATTTCCATTTTCTCCCCTAGGTAGAGCTCCACTATTTAATACGCAGTACATAGAAAATAAAAAAAAAGAACATGCTGGAAAGTGGAGAACGAAAAAAAAAACTGCAACACGCCTGGGAAATCTCACAAAATGCGATCAGATTGTTTTGTGATCTGTATAAGGCTACCTAGACCACTGTACGTTATTACGTAAATTGGGCCATTATGGAGTCAAAGGCAGTGCTCGTGGTCTCATTGCTTCGTACCTGAGAAACAGGATTCAGCAAATTGTTTTAAATCATTTAAAGTATAGGTAGCTTTCTGCGGATGGGTGTTCCACAAGGATCGATTTTAAAGCCTCTTTTTTTAATTTATATAAATGACTTCCCCTTTTGCGTCAATAATTTATGCGATGTGGCACTATTTGCTGATAATGCTTCGTTAATTATTAAAGTATATCATAAGAAAGACAGCTATAACGAAGTGAATAGTGCACTGTCGCAAATACTTCGCCGGTTTACTATTAACAGTTTAGTATTTAATTTGCCGACCGTTAGGAAAAAGGAGCTTAATTTATCACAAAAATGGAGAAATTTATTACCAAAAGTTCTCCTTTTCTTGTGATACCTTCTTTTTGTGATACCGCGGTTCTTGCGACTAACCCTAGATTAGAAACTGCAATGGGGATTCCATCTATCTTCTCTTGCGAGCAGACTGAGCTCCGCTGCATATGCTGCTAGAAAAGTGAGGCAGCTTCCGGAAGTTGATACTGCACGGCTAGTCTACTTTAGCTTTTTTCATAGCATATTCTCCTACGGAATATTACTACTGAGGCCTGACTATATACGACTGAGGTCGTGGCGCAGCGGCACAAGCGTGTGGATGTAACCGACAGGTTTTGGGTTCGATCCCCAGTCGTGGAAATGATATATTTAATAATTTCAATTTAAATATTTAATGTTTCATTTCTTCGCTCTGGTAATAAGGCAAAGCGCGGAGTTGAGTTCCGCCATTCAAAACGAAATGCCTCAAATTCGGCAGAAAGTGGGAAACAGAAGTGGAACGGAGTGTCTTAATACTGGGCTCCCGGGTTCCCTCTGCCTACCCTGCCTTGTGCGGGATACAGCGTGAAGTTAAAAAAAAAGAAAATAAAAAAAAAATATTGAATCTATATTCTATTAAAATCTATATTCTATTAAAAAAAGAGCAGTCCCAGCCATTTACAGCATGGAACCTCGGGAATCCCTGCATCACAGTATATATATGACAATATAATACTTGCTCGTAAAAATGTCCACAATTTATTAAAGAACAGTGATTGACATGATATCAATACAAGAAGTAAAAACAAGCTCATCACTCCTAGTTTTCGTCTCCAAAAAGATCTAAAGTCTCTTATGGGACATATGTATAATAAAATTCCACAAGTAATTTTAAATTTGTCACATCAAAAATTTAATGTGAAAGTTAAAAATATATTGTTGGGCAAAGAATATTATTTAATTTAAGAATATTACCATGATAAGAATGCGTGGGATTAAATGATGTTGATACTCACTCAGGAAGCTAACTATGTTATATATTTACTTTAATTGATATTTTGAAAAGAGCAACTGTTGAGTTTATTGCCGGCTCTTCTCAGCAGACCCGCCTTCCGAGCCGGTGGTAGCTTCCTGTAGGACTGGCACTACACACATTTCTATGTAACTTGACAATTCAAAAGTGCTTGTAATGGCCTAATTGAATAAAGAATATTTTGATTCATAGAAACGAAATATCTTAACTCTAGGTTCCCCTAGGACGAGACACAGCGTGTAGCGTGTTTGAATATATTATCTAATGACTTGCCCCAGTGGTCTACTTTAATATATATCTAAATACAGGTCTCATACACATTTAACACGTAATCCCACATGACGGCACAAATAAGTCAGCGGGAGCTATATTTTTAATTACTACTTAATAAAAATAGGTCATTTCGACAAAACATTATTCTCGAGGAAAATTCATGACCACTGGGTCAAATGATTAGATAATATATTTAAACACGCTACACGCTGTGTCTGGTACGTATAGTACAGTAAGCTGTAGTGTTAAGATATTTCGTTTCCATGAATCAAAATATTCTTTATTCAATTAGGCCATTACAAGCGCTATATTTTTAAATACGACTTAAGTAAAATAGGTCATTTCGACAAAACATAATTCTCGACGGAAATTCATGACTGTAGTCAGTTCACATGCAGGCAGGTAGTCTGATGACAGACGACCGAGTACTAGGAAATAATCAGATGTTTCTCATTTGCGTCAACGTGACACTATATATTTAAAAGGCTCTTCCTTTGTTTTGTCGCTCTGTTTGTAATATCTTCGGTAAATGTCAGATATATCGTCGAATAAAGAAGCTGGATATAATTGAGACATAAAAAACAGACCAACTATTATTTAATTCGCTAATATGTCTCAAGAAACAGCATCGCGCTAGTTTCCGTAATATAAAGAAAACAGAGAAACCTAGAGTTAAGTAATTACATTACACATTTGGTCCAGATTTTTTAAAACATTGCGTAATGTTGTTCTGTGCTTTTTTTATAAATAGTAATACTTTATGCTTCTAGAATATTAGAAGATATTTATAATAAACATAATTATATTAACTAACATTTATTTTCATAGGAATATTTGATAGTTTCATGCTGTGTACAGCACTCTGCAGGGTAGACTAATTAAATTTGGGAACCTAATGTTAAGATACTCCGTACTCCACTTCCCAACGAATTTTATGGCCTTGCCTGTGGAATAACAATGCTCTGAGTCTAGTTACCAGAGTAAGTAAATGAAATATATTATTACCTCGAATGGGAATCAAACTCGAACCGTCGGGTTTACAGTAAAACGCTGCGGAGATGACCTCAATGTATGTTGCGTAATATTTGATGTGAGTAAAAGTAATTAAAAGTAAATAAATCATTTAAAATTTCCATGACTATCGTAAAAAATAATCAGGCTTATAAATTAAATGAATATCATCTAATAGTGATATATTTACACACAATATTATAACATAAAAATGAGGATAAATAAAATTTCTTTGAAGTAAAATAGTTTTCATGGCTGAATTACTTTAAACAGTTCAAAGCAAATAACAAAGAAGACAGTTTTCAAAGCGTTTGAGTAGAGCCCGCACTTGCCCGCGTTCAGCCTCTCTACCGCCTCGGCCGTCTCTACGGCCGCGGGCGTCTTGTTCTTTAAACGCTTTACTTTTAGTTCACGTCGTTAGTTTTAAGAGGAAACGTTTGCTTTTTCTGTGATTTAGGTTTAAAAATAAATGTTATTGTTTGCAATTAACGAATATTTAAATACACCAATTAGATTTTAATTTTGTAAGGAACCTACCGCGTACTGTTATTTTTAAAAAGAGATTAATCAAGAGCGAATCGGGTTCGTTCACTGCGGGTTCCTCAAGAATTATAGAATCATACGTTAACGGAAAGTACAATTAATTAAACATAATCAATTCCGGCATATTAATTGAATAATAAGTTTACAAAGACGTTTTTTCAATATACTTTGAGAGTCAATAAACGAAGAATCTATATAAAAATTTAGGATTTTCTCTACAAGTTCCCGTTTCGTATCAAGTTTTTTATTTGTACGTTGACGGGAAGTGCTCTAGATTACGCTTCAAATTCATATTAATTTAGCAAAAATGCATAAATGTTGTATTTTTTGTTGTATTGGCTTAGAAGACAAATGTTTCCGTGCTCCGGTTCAGATTTTGTCCTAACATTTAAATGCACGGAACCCTAAAATATTTAAAGAGTACACATGACTATCATATCTGAGAATAAGCAAGGTTATGGAAACTCTCAAGCAAACAAAGCTGGCCAGGCTCCCTCAGCGACGCGCGTTATAAATGATATTATAAAGAAAGGGTCGACGTCATGCGCTCAGATAAGGAAACACTACTACTGCGCGTTCCGTTCTGTTTTTATATCTGTTAGATTAAAGATTATATTTTTATTATATTTCTTTTTAGTTAGCTGTCAAAAAGATTAAACTGTTGTATACAACAGTTTAATCTTTTTGACATTTGATGATTAAATATTTTTAGAATACAATATTTTTGAAGGGGTGTTATAAGGTTGACCAGTCTGTATGTTTCTATATATATGTGTCTGTGGAAAACCTTACTTAATGCGGTGTTTATTAGCTGTTTTACGAAAATTGGATGAGCAGTTCAAGAGCTAAAAATAAAAAGAAATTTAAATCAGGGTTTTTTTTTATTTTTTTTACAGTTTTACAGTTCCTTCACCATAAACCATGGGACAATTACAAGATAATGAGACACTCTGCTTCACACTTCTCGTTCAATTTTTGATAGAGTGCATGTCGAATGGTGGAACTGACGGCTTGTGAACCAGACTGGGGAATTTAAATTAATTTAAAATAAAATAATCATTTCACAAAGCGAGAATTGAACCCATTTTAAAGTCAAATGAGGTACCGCTGCGCCACGATGGTCTCTTCTTTAATATGTATGTATATAAATAGCATTTTAATTAATTGTATGACTTTCATGAGTTATTATCATGACATAGAATCTTTATTTATAAACCTAGTTAGTGCTTCTCTTAAAAATATTTGTATTTACTTACTTACTTACTTACTTATCTTCACGCTATATCCCTAGCGGGGTAGGCAGAGAGAATGGAGCGCCAAACGCTACGGTCAAAATATGTTTAAAAATATATTGTGTAGAATGTAATTCAATTCATTATGAAATGATTCTTTTATATACCGAAGTTGTTAAACTGTTCTCAGTAATGTTTTGTTAGACGTTCGCCCGCAAGAGGAGCTGCAGAGAAACTCTCCCAAGAATTGCAATAGAAAATTACTGAACGCTCACACTTTTTGCTCTCCGAACTCTAAATTTGCATGACATATCTACTTGATTTATTTTTATTGAAATGTTTGTTGAAAATGTTCAATATTTGCTATAAGTATATATGTAGTACCTCATAATTATATCTTACAATTATATTTAATACTAGAGACCTACCCGAGGTTTCGTCTACTTGAATTATACTAATCTTATTTACTTATTTCCAATACTTTCTCATTTTAATGACATTATAATTTTTAAGACAATATCAATATATTTAAAACTAAAATTACAGCTACGTGAATATAAAAATTGTAGTAAAATATCTTCCATGTACAGACATTGATTACGGATTTATTTTAAGTAGATATACACAGGTTTTTTATTTCCTCTAGTAACGAGGCAAAACATGACGTTAAATTTCTCACTCAACTTGCAATGAATATTCAGAATTCGGTAGTAAGCGGTGAGCGGAGTGTCTTTATTCTCATCAACTTTAGTTTTCCCGATTCCCTCCGTCGACTCTTCTAAATGCGGGATATAGCGTAAATATAAAAAACTATGTACAGAAACAACGTAATTTATACTAATTCAAAATATCCACGTGTATTTCGTATAATAATTTCACAAAATACTTCATCTAATTAAAATGTTACAGTTCACCCGAGTTTGTTTCTCGTATAACAACAACAGAGTTCCCGTTCGTATTTATATTAAGTTTTATTGCGGGCGTGTGAAATGTAAACCCATAAATATATCTAAAAGACGAGAGGAAATTACCGTACTTTTGAGTTTTGTACATTACGTCGACCAAAACGTGGATTAAAAATGTGTGGAAGGAAAGGTAAATAGGGTTTCTGAGATTGACGTTTTTATTAGCAATAAGAAGAAAAGTGAGCGAGCCTATCACATCCCCTTCACATTTGAAGGAAAACTTTTTCTCAAAGCTATCGACACCTCAATCAGTAACAACATTTATTTTAAAAACTTTGGTAGAAATAAAATTTATGTCTTGTGGAAATGCTCCAGGCAGGTATATAATGTAATTATTTTGGCATCTGAAGGTCAACATTTGTACTATATCAGGTACCACTTATAAATGTTTAAAATGAAAACGACATAAAATTTTTAATAAACTAATAACGTTAAATAAATAAGACTCCGTCTTTTCTTAGTAAATTTCAAATTTCCTAATTATTTTATACCATATAAGGTACAATTATTATTTTAATGATAATAAGTTACTTATTCTATTTTGTGTCTTCTAAATATTTTCAGAAATTTAGTTTTTGTATTTATTAAATAACTCACTTTCAAATTTTAAAAGCCCTGTGTTCTTTCTAAAATACGTTTTTATCATTACGTAGTTATTTTCCTTTTAATAATAAAAAACACAATATATATATGTAAGTATATTAGTAGACTCTTACGAACGACGTATGAAAAAAAATATTCAAATTATATTTTTTCATTAATATTCTTACACATTCGTACATTTTATTCCGATACAAAACTTAAGTTATGTTCATACAAGTACGATAGTTTGTATGCTGTGTGTATTCGAGACACGCGCCCGCAAGTTGCCAACAAATCACGTATAAATGTCACGGAAACGTCTCCTTCCAGATAGCCCTCGATATGACATCACGTAACGCATTCTGTTAAAGCGCTGCCCGCCCGCGCCGCCTGAGCACCCTCCACCCACTCACCTACACAGGACACACACTAGATAGCATATATTGATAAGTTTTAAATTTAAGTTTTCAGATAATATTATAATTTATATACGAGGCCTATTGAGGCACGTAGCACAAGCGTGTGACTTTAGACACGACAGATTGAGAGTTTGATCTCCACTTGAGATCGAGGACTCTACAAATGAAATATTTAACATTTTTAAGTGAGTTATTAACTATTTTCATTATTATGTCCTACGGCATTTTACTTCACGGTACAGCACGCCTTGGGAATAAAATGCTCGCTCCATATTATAGGCTATTTCAAATGTATCATTGTCAATTATAAAAGTATAATGATGTAAAGTTTTGATTAAAAAAAAAACAAGTCCCGCTGAGTTTCTTTGGCCGGTTCTTCTAAGGTCTGAGGCAGTAACTTTAGTAACCTGGAGGTAAATTATTTAACGATTAAAAAAGCGAAGCTTGTAAATTCTTATTTTAAATAAAAATATTTGAATTTTTGGATTTTGAACAAAGCGTGACAATTTGTAGGTCGATTTCCACTCGAGGAAATAAAATATTTAATATTTTCATACTGCCTGCGGGCTACCACGTGATGTCTGCGGAACTCATCGAAAATTGAGGGTTGGAAACATCTTAATGGGGACAGAGTGTCTTAAGGTTTGTGGGCTCTCGTACTCTACCTTGCCGTGTGCGGGATACAGCGTGAAGCTATATTGAAACTATACAGGTAAAGGAATTGTTTGGTTAATTTTAGCTCACTAATCTTAAGGACTCAAGGTATCGACGGTCTATTTATCGAGTAGAACATTCCGTCACGTTAATCGTTAGAATGTTATATGTGTCTGATATATAAAAGTCCATTTGGTTAAATGGATTTGTGGTTACAAAAAAGGCGCAAACGAATCGAGGGGTTACCTGACAATAAGTGGGTATCGATGCAATGCCGGTCTCAAGGGTCTCGGATGGTTTTTAAGCATACATATACAGTGGACAGCTCACAAATTGAGGAGTCAGTGGAATTTTCATATAATATGTTTTAACTTTTATTAGCTAAGAAAGGAAACAACAATAATCTATAAGATCTACATAAATAATTTAAGTTTAAACCCTAATACACACATTATACATATACATTTTATATAGACCCCTTTCCGTAAAGGAATACCTCGTATCTTTGTCTCAGTTAATTATGCAATACAGATAAGATGTCTCAGTGAATACAATGGAATGAATACGCGTTACATCTACACGTCATCTCGCGTCGGTGGAGAAATAAAATAGCATTACGTCTATTTATATTCAAAAGAGCGTCCTTCAGCTATACTCTGTTCTGACGCAGCCTCCGGGACTATAACAATTTAATATAAAACAAATTGTGCTAGAAGCATCGTATTTATACCCTAATGGAGTCTGTGATAGATACAAGTGGTATAGGAATATTTAAGCAAAATCACGTGTAAAATACAAAAATATTATTGAACCGTGTAAGTTTTGAAAGAATGATTACTATGAAAAACATATCAAACGTCACCTCAGAAGAGAGCTGATACCTCTGTTTCTATAACAGTCTATTTCTTATTACGTGTATTTCAGATTAGAATAAAAAAGTAACTATTAAATCTCATAACAAAAGGACAATAGCTGTATTTATGAGCCGTAACGAACTGTTGAGAAGATAATATTACGTATCTATTCAGATATTCAAAGGAACGTCCTTACCGTGACACACATTCTCTTGTTCTATTGAGCTC
>DWMZ01003940.1:0-12200 GCA_018249855.1 Eueides tales michaeli | reverse complement strand
TATATATATATATATATATATATATATATATATATATATATATATATATATATATATATATATATATATATATATATATATATATATATATATATATATATATATATATATATATATATACGTAACAGAAACTTTCGTGCCAAAATAAATCGCAAGGGCAAATATACCAGAATGTACGCCCACTATGATCACATTCTCCGGAATGCATGACACTCGTATTTTTCCTGTACATCCACAAGGTGTTGTAACGAGATCTACTATGCTAATAAATTCAATTGATTCTCTCGGTTAAAGTACAGATCTGTCTTACATCTATATTCAAGCTAACAAAGAAAATCAATTATTTTTAAGAATATGTTTCTGATCAATAACATATAACTCTTCTTTTATGATAACGTTTTTATTCATTGCTATAAATTTAAAACACATTTATGTAATATGAATTGTTATATTTCATATGCTTAAACCAATTTTGTTTCTTTATATTTTTTATATAAAAACATTTGTTACCAGTGATGTGATTAATACAGAAGTGATATTAAGAACATCAATTCATAACACATTAGGAAGAAAGCTGTAATTGTTAAAAACAATTTTGTTTTTTTTTTATTACAACTAAAAGGCGAATCATGGGAAAAGCCCCTAAATCATACCGATGTAAAAAATGACAATTTTACAACATATAATGCAGTGTGAAATTGAAAATATAGTACCAGGGGAAACAGAACAGTGTCACCTTATACAGTGGCTAACCCAATTATTGTAGATTTATTTTATCGAATCGAAATAATCGAGATAGTTGGCAAGCTAAGCAAGTTAGGGTTGATTTTACCTAAGAGCGCAATGGGGAAGTGCGAAGTGTCACATATAAATTTATAAAAATATACCTTAGCTGTGTTTGACACAATGTAGTGTGTAGTTGGTAACCCAATCTGGTTTAATGTCTTTGTCTGCATTGCATATTCAATTAATTGATAATATTTTCGTTTAATAAAGTATCTGTTATAGTTTTCGTTGTTCTGTATAAGATATGCTCTATAATTAATGTAAATATAAGTGTTTTTATTTGTGTTATTAAGACGGAAGAAGGAAAGGATTAAAGCAATTGCTCTGATTACGTTTTCATATGCAATACCAGAACTAATTTCCATTCATTTATTTTTTTTGCCATTTTATAAACATTTTACTATTACGAATGACAATTTCAACAATTGATAAGTTGTTAGTGACGCTGTCAATCAAAATTAAATATTTCGTGGACTAAAGCAACCTTTTGGATAATAGTTTCAAGTTCGTGTGAAGTAATATTTCAGTAATAATTTAAATTGGCTTTTAACAATTTTGATCATTGGTGTATTTTAGTTTTAGTATCATTTAAAATACCAAATTAAACGTATTTTGTTTTAGCTAAAAGATTTTCCAAGAAGATACACCATTCTCCTATGTTTCATATTAGTGTACATATGTGCGTAATTATGTTTCCTTATATTTTAAATATGAGACGTTTCTATTTAAGGTAGAGTTGCGGATTAGTGTCGACCATCGAAATGCTGCTTTCAAGCACCTCCACAGATTGCCTGGAAGAAATATCTTATATAGATAAGCTTATTTTCGATAACCTATTTTTTCTTTTATTTAAAAACTGACATTGTTAGAAATATTTGAGAAATAACATTCTTAATAAACGGAATTCAACTAAAGTAATTAAAATTTGTAAAGCTCCCTACAGACATGCTAATAACATGAATAATTTATATGAAGCATATAAAAATTTCGCCGCAGTTTGTTACAAGGCGTTTAAAGCAAGGCATTTATATTTTTTATACGTTTTCTAGATTAATTTAGCGCTTTTTTCATGCTTTAATTTTTCCCGCACATGGCAGTCAAAGGGAATGTAGTGCTAAAATACTCCGTTCCGCTTCCCCACTATATTTCATCGTCGTGCTTTTCGTTTTCACCAGAAAGAAGGAATGAAAATATTAAATATTTTACTTCCTCTCCACCAACCCACAACCTGGTACGTTTACAGTCGCCCGCCTGTGCTCCTATGCCACGTTTATTACATATCAATTTTAATAATTTAACTTGTTTATTTCTCATGAATATAACAGGATGTAAAGACCTTTCTTATTTACTTTTTAAACCAAATCCGAAATTTGGTTTCAACAACAAACATTCCTTTATTTTCAAATTGTAATCCACAAATAATCACGATGGTGTCAAACAAGCGAGCTGTAATGTAAATAACAAACTTAATTTACTTGTAAATCGTATCTATATTATAGCCGTCAGTTACAAATAATGCATTGTCATCAATAGAGCCTACAGTATTAATTAGTTTTACTGTGGGAAACGACAGAAGGTCAGTCCGAGATAAGCTTAAAATTAATACTCTGCATGTAAACAAAGACTAATTTTATTTCAATGCCATGTGTTATATTTTTTTATAATTTACTGAAAACGATATTGATTTTCTTCTGTAAGTTATTATATATGCAGTAATGAATTTTCATCTTGCACCGCTTTGCTGGAAATGTAGAGTCAAAGTCAAAGTCAAAGTTTTATTTTCAGTTTAGTTTTATTTTCAAAAATTTTATTTTTAGTTATCTATTATTTTTCTTTAGGTAACTATAAAATGAAACTATCAAAAAATATATATCCCGTATACTTTTTTCACAACAAAAAATTCAAAATCAGGTTCACGCTGTATCTCACACACGGCACGGAGGCCTACCCTGTACCTCGGAGGGAACCTAGGAAGTTACTGTTAAGACACTCCGTTTCCTTCCCCATTTTCCACTAAATTTTAGGCATTTCCTGTTGAGGGGCGAAACTGAACACCGCGCTATGCCTTGTTACCAGAGCAAAGAAATGAAAATATTAAATACTAGCTGTTACCCGCGACCTCGTCCGCGTTCACTATTTTGGTCATAGTGACATACACATAAAAGATAGATATATGCTGTCGCGCACTTTTATTTAGAACTATTTAAGATAAATAATCCTACAGTAATCTACTTATGTGTGTTATCTTTGTGTAACTCCAACGATAAAAAAAAGTTTTTTTTAAAATCGGTGTTCCCATCTTCGAGTAATCTGAGCAACATACTTAATACGTATGCTCCTCAGATTACTCGAACCTTCTCCTTTTTTGAAGTCGGTTAATAAAATGAGATGATAGTCAGATACAGATCTCGCAATTGCGTTATTATACGAAAAAACCGCATCTGTGCCTTTCAAATTTGAGGGTTGCCCTCGATTTCTCCATCTCCTTCCATCATCAGATTCTGATCTCCTTACCATGGCACCAATTGTGAAATATACCTTCTCGAACAAAAAAAGAATTTTGAAAATCGGTCCACCTATCTTCGAATAATCCGGGAACATACAAAAGAACCTCCTTTTTTATGTCGGTTAAAAATCCCTATAAATTTTAACTTATTATGTTATTCCGATATTTAAGCTATATTACTGCAAAGTTTCATGAAAATCCGTTCAGTAGTTTTTGCGTGAAAGAGTAACAAACATACACACATCCGTACAAACTTTCGCATTTATAATATTAATAAGATTTCATTTTGTCGAGTAGGGATCGAACCCACAACCTGTCACGTTTACAGTCACTCAGTCACACGAAATGATAGCAGCTGTATTATCATTTTCGAAATATATGAAATGTATCGTGTAATGTAAGAACTACGAACGTATCAATAACGCTATTTACATATTATATACGTACCTATATGCATGCATACATACATCAATAAAATACGCTGTTTATATTGAGATTTAAGATATACTTCACTTGTAGCACGGAAGCCTCGCACGCATACAAGGGCTTGTTCTGGAACAAATGTATTTTATCTGATCTCTTCTGCTACTGCATTGGTTTAGCCATGCTGCAATTTATTTATCCTGAGTTTTTCACGAAGTATGACTTTGTATAATAAAAAAATATATATATATTTTATACATTTGAGGCCTATCGTGCCGCAGCGGCATTAGCGTGTGACTGTAACCGACAGACAGGTTGTGGGTTCCCCCGCTCGAGGACATGAAATATTTAATAGTTTCAATTTAAGTATTTTATATTTTCATTTTTTCGCTCTGGTACAAGGCAAAACGCGGTGTTGAGTTCCGCCACTCAACACACAATGCCTCAAATTCAGCGGAAAGTGGGGAACGTAAGTGGAACGGAGTATCTTAAGACTAGGTTCCCAAGTTTCCTCTGCCTACCCTGCCATGTGCGGGATACATCGTGAAATTGAGTATACATTTTATATACACTTTTATTTCGTAAATAAAATTAAAAAACAATTTATTAATTTTACGATTTATTGGATACGGATGTTATTTTTGTATTCTTTTTCCCGCTTAACACTGCATCCCGCACATGTTACGGTAGGCAGAGGGAACTTAAAAATCTAGTTTTAAGATACTCTGTTTCCATTACGACACTTCTATTCCCTTCTTTCTGCCGATTTAAGACATTGCGTGTTGAATAGCAGAGCTGAATGCCCGTCTAATTTTATGAAACAGAGTAGCTTTAAGGCTTACGAAAATATTTTTTATCATACTGAACTTTATTTTTTACAATAACAGTTTAAAAAGTAATATTTCCTCTACTATTAAAAACTGTTATTAATGTATGTAGCTGTTAGTTGTTACAACACACTTATATGGCAACGATTATTATACTTTGGTAAATTAGTTCCCTTTAATGGCTTAATTTAATATTAGCGTATTTCAAAAGTGATTTTAGAGATAATTATTGAAATTATGATTATATATTTATAAGCAATTTAATATAATCACTATGGAAATACGCTTTGTGCTTTTTTGGATTGTTATTTATTTTTCTTCTGCTACTTTAAATTTATATAATACTTTACATTTTGATTAATTTCTATATTTATTAAATAAATACATAAATGAAACATGATGTCTATTATTATTTTAAGCATTCATATAAAAAAATATAATAAGAAAACAAATGGTTTCAGAATAAAACACAAAATTCATATCTAGCTCTAATTTTTTTAATCAATTATAAGATTAATATTTCGTATCCGTCACGCATGGTATAAACATTGCAAGCTATGTCGAAACAGCTTGGGACAACGATACTTGCTCCCCAGGCGAAGGTATGGAACGCGGAAACGCGAGCTCTTAACAGAATTTACGACATAACACGAACAACTCGCTCGTGACGTGAGATTTTATCTTAAATAGACTGCACTGGATCACACTTGCAAGCTAAATCTTTAGATCTAATATCCCTGGATGGTTTACGTGCTTAAAACTTCGTGTTGTGCTTAGATAGTACTCGGTACTGCAATTTCTATTTTTCATTATATAGAAATATCTGGCCTCAGTTTGCTAATTTTGCAAACTTATGTATAATTTTATAAACTAACTACTGTTAAAATAATATGATTTAATAAAATTATAGACTATACTTAAGCTAACATAAGCTAAGAACCTTTAAAACAGATGTAAAATTAAAATTATCGCCTGGTACTATAAAATGAAAAGACACACTCACTACCCACGTGACGAACACGACACGACCTTGCGAACGGCCTTTGCGTCATCGTAGAACCCTTTCAACTATCACCTGATATAAAGCAATACACAGTTAATTAATTACAATAAGCTCAATTACACTGCATGTTAGAGTTTATTTTCCTCCACTGATTTAGTAGTTTACAGATTAAAAATAATTTCCGTCACGCATTCATATTCGTATTGAAATTCCTACGTATCGTATAAAATTATTTAAAATTGTATTTGCTATTTAAATTTAAGAAGTATTAAGTAATAAATGCTTAGAAATATTCATCTGCTTACTTAGTTTAATACACGATGTATACATTGTAAGGTTATTTTTTATTAGTTTATATGTGAGCTTATAACTGGCCTATGTGATTTGCCAGACTTGGTGAGACAACATGTGACATTGGATTTGCCATTGTTGAGTAAGAAAGCGTACGTGTAATACATATATATTGTTCCAGGTTCAAGGAATGTGGCCTTCAGGAATAAAAGGAATTTTTCCACTTTCTAATATGTAGCTATTTTCTCATGATCTTAAATGGTCTTGAGATACGATATACAGCGATAAATATCAAATAAATAAGCAACATGTCTTGCTTTTTTAGTAACAACCGATAGAAAGCTATCTGGAAATATAATAAATATTTGACACCATCGTTTGTAGTTATGAGTCTTAAATACGTATACGTAATCTAATTAAGTAAAGAAAAGAAAAATTCTAAATTTAAAAACATATCAAAATTTTATACGTTTTTAATTTTAGTTTAAATTTATTCTGTTTGTTCAAAACTTTATACGTTTTTAATATATTTAAAATAAAATAATATAATATAATAATAACAAATCCCTTTGAAATATCTTATTTTCAATTCTTCTGTAATGTACGAGTATGTGTCTCTTTTATTTATTTTCAATATCTAAATAAAATTAACATTAACACTTAAGTGAGTTGTACGCCGGATTAATGGTAAATATCTTTTAGAAATTGATTACACGGTGAATTTCATACAAAATACAGCAATTAAAATAATAGACAAACGCTCCGCATCTTTTAGTTCTTTGAATTAGAAGCTTATTTTTTTGTTCTTTAGGGAATCGTACACTTGGATATTTATTAATAATTTCAACTTGATTCCATTACGGGATATTGACATAAATGATCTGGGCAAATGGATTAGAGTGAGTGACCCTATACGACGTCGGTTTTTCCTTTTTAGATACGGAAACTTAAAAAGTAGTTAAAACAAATGATTTACAAAAGTAGGAGAACATACGATTACTCATTTTGTCCTATAATTATTTTTATTTTAAATGGCATGCAAAGCACAAAACAATTTGCCTTCCTTTCTTGCTCAGCGCAATTATGCCAATTTAGGTGTAAATTACCATCTAACAAAGCAAATGAGACCGAGACGGCTAAGTCGAGTTCCCAAACCACAGCTCCTTGTAAGGCAAACCTTGGAGTTAGAAAAAGTACAGTTCATTATATCCATAGTTAATCATAATGTAATTTATCTAGCTCTTAAAGCTAAATAAGCAAATTGTTGCAAAAATTGCAATTTTACTTCAAATTACTATTAAATTATGAGAATTACATTTATACTGTACTTGTGAGATATAAGAGAACTTTGAATCTCCTTACCCTTAGTGTAATTTGCACTTATATATTACATTGTTATGAGATTATGATACTTATTTTTTAGAAAATAAGCCTCAATTCATAGCTACCATTTAATAGCCGCTATTCGCAAATAAATCTTTTATGAAGGAGCCGTAGCAAATTTCTTGATTTTAAGTTGTAGTGTAACGTATGATTTGTTGGTTAAGGTGAATACATGGCGGTAATTGACTTGAGTTTGTATTTTAAATTAGATAAAGCCATGTATAAAAATTACACACATATTTTATAAAGTTTATTCGGCATGATCAATTATAAGTCATAATCCGTAAAAATTATTATAAATATATATGAACTTTATATAATAAGAACGAATGGCTTAGTGGGCAGAGCGCTTGGACGATTTCCAAGAGGCGCGAGTTCAAATCCTGCTTCATTCAAATTTTTATACGTTTTTAAATTTTATAATTTTCATTCCTAAGTGTGGAATAACACTTTAAAAATAGTAAAAATATTTAATAAATAGCATTCTCTCTTACCGACCGATAATTCTAACGAATTGTCTTTGGGTAGCGGAAATTTGTAAAAATCTCCCAACAGAGATGCTAACAACATAAATAAGTTGTAACAAGCATATGGAAATTTCGAAGGAGCTCGGTGAGAACGAATAGCTTAGTGGTCAGAGCGCTTGGACGGTTCCCAAGAGGCGCGGGTTCAAAACCTGCTTCATTCAAATTTTTATACGTTTTTAAATTTAGTATGGTTTGCCTTCTTGAATTTTATGACTTGGAGTCAGACATATTTTAAATTATGTCTATATATAATGTATGATTCATTTTATAAGTAGAACTAGAAGCGAAAACGTACACGTACTTATTTAAATAAACAGTAATAACATACAAGATAATTGCTCAAGCCTTTCTATTCTAAACAGTAACAGTTGTTTGTAAGCTTTCATTGTATTGCAATTGATTTCAATAGCGCTCGTTACAAATATTTTGTTTATTACGAAAACTGCGGTGAAAGTGTAACCCGAAATGGATATCATGATCATGATTGTTAAATATTTTTTAGCCTTGAGTAATTAGTATGCAATCAATTTCTTATTTAGAATAATTTTTATTATAACAAGCCTACCTAGTTTTACAAGCAATGCAACAATTATGTTGACACAATATTAGTACTTTAGATTCTATTTATAAAATTATATAGATAGATATAGAACTATATAGGTAGATATAGAATTATATAGGTACAGAATATTAAAATATTGTATTACATAAAGATTTATACAACTTTTATTACCATTAGATGACTAACACCTCCTGTTTAGTCTCATGTTAATTAGACTAAACAGGAGGTGTTAGTTATTCATTTAAAAAAAATACTGTGGTATATTTACACATTTGCAATTTCAAATCGCATCAGGAATAGGTTTAAAGCATAATCTAAGCTAATCATTGTTAGCAAAATTATTGTCATAAATGATATTATAATCAAATTATTAATCTGATTCTATGCACTAAACGGTACACGGTAATGCAGCAGGCATGTCGAGTAGTCAATTTTTGTGTTGCAGAAGCGAGCTATTTGCGACTAATCTATAACCTAGAACCTAAACATTATTGATTGTTGCATCACAATATATTATTGAAAGTGTTATTCATGTTAACAAAAATATGAATGAATTTACAAAAATCATAGATATATATAATTTAATACTAGAAATAAATAGACTTAAACTTTACTAAGTATACAGACATACTTGTCTGGAAATAAACGCTTGTAATATACAACATTACTAAATTAATTATTTATAAATAATAACACACCTTCATAATGAAATGCTCGCCCCAGTCGATTTCAAAGGCATAATTGTCACTAATAAATGTTAATCTGTAAATAATTGATTTTAATAAAAATGTCCCGCTGAGTTTCTTACGTCGGCTGTTCTCAGGCTGTAAATTTAGTGAACTGACGGTAAATAGCTTGACATTTAAAAAATGAAACATGTAACTTCTTATTTTGAATAAAATATTGGAATTTGAATTTAGAGCATTTAATTTTTTTGACATTAGATTGTTGGGTAATTGTATTTTTCTCTTTACAACAAAAAATGTCTATGTTAACTCTATAATGAAATAGAAGTGTATAATTACATATCTGTAATAACAAATTTGAATGTGTAACTACAGAACTGAATGTGTGCACAGATATGAAAATAGCAAATATTTTATTTCCTAAAGTGAGGAAAACAAAACTACAATATGTTGCATTTACAAGCATCTTAAGAAATACGTTGACCCTAAAATTTGCTGCGCCTGCCCTGCAGCCTGCTATAAAATCGCTATGGGCTGTTTGATCTTTAACCAATAAGTTACTAATACTTTTGTTCTTTTACGAAATATGCTAATTGTTTTTTTTTTATAAAAGCTATTTGGCGTTAAAAATTAATTCAAAATCATAACTAAATTCTATTTCTGAAATAGTTATTCAAAGAAATATCATAATTCATAAATGTAATAATTAATTTACACATTAACACAATCTTGGCACTAAACCTGCAATTTGAAAGGCAATTATTACGAAATAGTTATGCAATACTATGCAGACTAAAAATATTAAAAAAATTGTAATTCATTTGTTTTTTTACGCGCCTCGTCCATTTAGAAATAATTTATTTTTCGAAGGTAACATTATTTAAAATTATGATGGATCGATTAAAATTTAAAATTTGAAATAAGTGTATATACAAAATATTCTCTACTAGAGTAAACTTTTGAAATTACAATTTTTTGAAGATTTCAATTCAGATTCATGAAACTTATATTTAGTCTTTGATAGATTTTGTTTGAAGCGAAGTTCTTTCTCGTTTTATTTCCTATAAGTTTAAAATATACATTGCCAGCAAATTATCCCCAGAACGTTACTGTATAAGTAAAAACCGGAAACATGCCATATCTTGACCTTCAATACAAAATGCACACATACGAGCACATATCTAATTAATTAGTATTTACTTCCTATAAAGCAAAACTATATATAAGTTTTATATTTTTTTATTTATACACTAATAAACGGGTCATTTATTTCCTTTTAGCAACAATTTTATTAACTAAAATTGTTGCTTAAATATCTGATATATAAATTTCAACCACTTATGTAAATACATATTGATTTACTATTTAATATAAATTTTGTATAAATACACAACGAACTTCTTAACTTTTAAAGCAATCTTTATTTATAGTTTAGTAACTCTCACTTTTTATGTTTTGTAAATGGGATTCCATTTTATATAGGTGATATACAAAGACATGGCAATTTTAAATCTATATTTCATTTAAATAAGTTAAAAAAAGTTTTAGTTAAAATCTCAAAATTTTTAGTATGCAGTACATCATATCTCCCTAACTTACACTAGTAACATTTTTTTTAGCTTAGCGTTTTATTCCGCACATATAGGATACTAATGTTAAGACGGTCCGTTCCTATTTTCTTCCTACTTCTCGCCGAACTCTGAAAGTTGAGTACATATTGAGTGGCGGAACTCACCGCCACACTTTGTTTTGTTTCCAGACTTAGGCAATGAAAATATTGAATATTTCATTTTCTCGAATGAGAAAAAAATCCATAACCGTCGTGTTTACAGTCACACGCTTGTGTCCCTGCGCCACTACAGGCTTCAGTCATATTTGCTTAGGAATTTCAAAGAAGAACATATAAACGCCAATATTTGAAGCTTTTTACTATTTTTAAAGCGTTATTCCACACGTAAAGAAAAATAAATACGTAAAAATAAACACATAAAGAAAAATGAAACACATAAAGAAGAATAAAGAAAAGAAGAATAAGTAAGGCGGTTTCAACGAGACGCGGGTTCAAAACGCACTTTTATACCTTTATAAAATTAGTATTTATAGCTTATACCTCTTTAATTCAATCGCCCGCGTTTCTTTTTATTTATACATACTGCGTTTCTTTAGTTATTAATGTTATTAAATAATAACTTACAGCCAGCCTCATAAGGAAGTAGTAATTATGTTAGTAACAAAATAACATACAATATTT
This sequence comes from Eueides tales michaeli, assembly GCA_018249855.1. Taxonomy (NCBI): domain Eukaryota; kingdom Metazoa; phylum Arthropoda; class Insecta; order Lepidoptera; family Nymphalidae; genus Eueides; species Eueides tales. The sequence continues at coordinate 955 of DWMZ01003940.1, read as the reverse complement.
AAAAGGGCAATAGAACTTGGGCAATTAAACGTTATTTCACATATAAAACACTCTGATCGACATTATTTCTTACTTAATTTGTCATTAACACAAATAAATGAGCGACAAATTTTAGTAACCTTCATAAAGTAGGTACTTAGTAATAGGCTACTTAGGATTTGTGGCATTTTTTATATATACATACGTTTACTATTTTGTATAATTATGTGATTAGCACATTTCCTTGACATTTACGCACATATATATTTAATGGTTTAATTAAATTGTATCATTCGATTGGTATGACATAAACATTTGGATTAAATTATGACCCAAAACAGTATTTGAAGAAGAAAACGATTATAAAGTCGTACATATCTTTTTCATCTGTCCGCTCTTGCCTAAGCTTATTTACATAATAAAATTTAATATATAAAATGACAAATATGTTAATGTGTTTGTTATTTGTTTGTGTATATGATGAAAAGCACATACAGTTTCCAATCCTTATGAACATGGTAAAACGTCGATTCTCTGTTGGTATTTTACTACTTATATGAATATAATTGAGAATGCTTTAAAATATATTTATTTGGCGCCACCATCGTCTCTTTATCATAAGTGTGAATAGTGAATAAGTGAATTCCTCAAGTTATCTCTAAGCATAATTTGGGAGCTTCCAGGCATCGAGTATACAAAACTCGCAAAGCCCTAAAAGCAATCACACCTTCTCTGGCGCTATAGGGCAAAGGATAAACACACTCTTTATGCTAGCCTTTTTTTATGACAAAAATATTTACTTAAATATGAACTTAAATAATTTCATAGTTTCGATATTTCTGTGCATTTAATGTAATTTCTATATAAATTAATATTTTAAATACTGTTACTATTAAAATTCTTTTTGTAATAAAGCCATAACGTACAAAAATAAATGAATCAAGCAATTAGACGTGCATTAACAATCATATCGACG
>DWMZ01003939.1:0-12201 GCA_018249855.1 Eueides tales michaeli | reverse complement strand
TTATAGAAATTTTATTTAAAAATGATTGCAGAAATATAAAAAATGTGCTGTTATTTCTTATCAGTGTCACTTTAAGATGTTCAGTTTAATTGGAATGTAATTTAATTTTATGCGTTCCTTGTCCCATGATTCAACGACCAAATTGTATGTATTTTTATTTTTAATATTTGGCATTGTTATTCCAATCATGTACTAAACCGATATTTTTTAATTAAAATGTACAAGATACATATATGCTTAGTAACTTTTAAGTTCTTAATATATTTTTCCAATAGTATAAACATATTTGACATGTCAATGCTAGATTCAGAAGCATACGTTTTTGATTTTTTTTAATATTCGAACGAATTTTTCGTTTTTTCTTAATATAGATTTGCAAATTGTTAAAAAATCATTGCTTTTGGAAAATTTATATACGCTGGTGATACTTTTTGTATTTATCATCAAAGAATGTATTAGTCTCTTACTCAATGTATAAAAATGCAGGGCCCTTTGCGGTGTACAATAAAAAACGCAATAAAAACAATTTGCACACTATGGCGGCATTACAATAGCGCTGCAATGATATTCTCAGAAAATCTCTGTTGTATTTTAAAGTTTAAATTGGTTCTCGTCCACTGATCTAATTTAAGAAGAGCTGAATTTTAAATAAGTTATGTGTCAGTGAATTATTTAAATGAAAAAAAAGTACGATGATAGTATCTTTGATTTTCGCGATTGTTAAACATTTTAAATGAAACAATTTTGAACGAATTAATCGCGTATATTGAATTTTCAACATTTTTGGAACCCTGACGTTTCGAACACTACAGCAGTCCATGGTCACGTGTAGTCTACCCGTGACCACGGACTATTGTAATCAGTATAAATTAATTGTCTTAAAATGATGGGAAAAGTGAATATCTGAGTGACTGACTAATAGTAAGTTCTCTTCCTTAGTAACAAAAATGATAAACTCCTTATAAAAACGCTCGGTATGTATAGTCTGTAGAAATGTTCGTTTTTATAAAAAAAACTTTTAAATTACATATAAAATATCGCTTTAACTTTCCTACAATGTTACAACTCATTACTTTTTTAAACTTTAGAGGTTTGTTATAATATTTGTGTCTCCATTATGTTTTTCTCTCAAAGACTCAGTCTCGCCTCAAATTTGCAATAAAACAATTTGCCCTTTGGCGGTCGAATGATATTCGCAGAAATGCATTCTGTCACGCACAGAGTATCCATTTTGTTCTTATTTCTTATATCACTTAAGTCATCATCTCGAAGCCTTTTAAATTTAAATTATGAACCAGACAGATTGATTAATTATATTTTAAAGGGTAAATATAAGCTGACAACTTGCGTGCGATTATTATTGATTATTGGGTGTAATTGATAGCTTTTTCCTGAGTCTATAGAATATCTAAGCATATTTTAAACCACAATATACATAAGCTTAGGACAGTTACATTTAAGAAAAATATTACTTATTTAATTGTAATGCGCTGTTAAAATTTTAATTATAACTTAATTTTTATGATTTATTAATTAGAATAAATAAATACAAGTAGATATTACAAGTTAATTTCTGATCGTAATAGATTATGTCTATGCAGCATCATATTTATTTCTTCCATATTTTATCGATTTATACTCTATATCTGTAAGTAGTAATAAGCGAGCTCTAATTTGTAACGTATCCCATCTTACAACATAAGCTTCAATGTATCAATGTGTCATTTTTCTATAATGACGGATAATATCGTTAGATTTCATAGCTTCGACATATTGTATAAATAAAATAATTCCTGTAATTTTAGTTTTTACTTTTAACCTTATAAATTACATTATTCTTTTTTATTGTCAGATTTTGTGTCATAATTAATATCATACCCAAATATACATGAAAGTCCGATTTAAATAGTTCTATTTAAAATACTGAAATTAATATTTCGCAGGATTGCATTTACACCAATATATTGACAGTTAATCGATGATGGAACGTTTCCGAATGAACTACTATTGACATTCATCAGTTCATCAATAGTAAATGTGCTACGTATACACAAAGTTGAACTGCGAAATATTAAAAAGGCCAGACACACGAGGTTGATTAAAAAATCTACCGTTTCTATCTGTATAGAAAGAGAGGGTGTTAATGCAACAATGTGTATTCCATGCACGGCTTCACTGAGACTAACCGCTGCTATGAGACCAGCATACATTCTTTCAATTTCGTTCAATCTAGGCATTTTGCCAACTACCTCTATTAAATGTTCCACCCTTTAGTTATTTAAGTTTTCCGGCTTTCAAGAGTAAGCTCAAGAATTTTTATACAATTAATTTAAATTAATTAGGTTCGGGAGAGTTGCCAGTTTTTGCCAGACAATTATGTTGTAAGTAAATGTTTGCATATTTTACAAGTACGTCAACACAATGTAGTGAGATAACTCTCTGTCTTCTGTCGTTTTTCGTCTTATTGTTCTTTATATATGGGCGATAGCGAAACTCAATGTTAGATATGTTCTGTTTAGAAGAACGTGGAGATAAAATGCTTTATGTTTCAATATGAAATCGGTTATAAGTATAACAATATTTCATCTAACGTATGAATGTAAGTATGAATCCATTTTTATCTTTCACAACTTCTATAAAAAGAAAAAGATAGAAACTGTAGCTCTCATTTATCAAGTCCAACCCTAATACAGTTTGCGGAAGGTCGGGTCGATAAGGCCCCCAGCTGATAAAACGGTTGTAAACGTAATAAGATTCAGTTGTGACAGTGCTAGATTGCTTGTTACCAAGTCTTATAAACATTTATCTTGGTGTAGAATTAGGACCAAAATGTTGTGGAAAACTAAAACGCTTACTAAACAACACTATCTCATGGTACAAAGAGCCTTTGTATAGCCGGGTTTCAATATTTTTTTGTTAACATAAATTTATCAAAAATTACCATATTAACGTAATACTTTATTGTAAATTGTATAAAAAAACGAGACACCGCTTAACGCCACATATTATGAGTCCGAACCTTGCTCGAAGAAATGAATGTAAGAAACGAATGAATTAATATTTATTATTTTTATTTCTTCGCTTTGGAATCAAGGCAAAGCGCGGCGTTGAATTCTGCCACTCAATACGGAATGTTTTAAATCTGTGGAACGTCATGTGCAGGAAACAGCGTAAAGCTTAAAAAAGAAAGAAAAACACAGACATAAAAAATAGTAATTATGTTAGTTGAAAAGTGACAATTAAGCTTTTGCTCAATAACATTTCTAAAATCACCCACTTTTAAAATTATGAATCATACATATCGCGTTTACCTTTTATTATCGCTTTTATAACTGAACCGTCATACATATTGCAATTACTTCCCATAGTGGATGAAAACGTTCGTACAGAATGAAGTACGCGGAATGGATTAGTTTAACGCCATAGACTGATTTATAGCTAGCCACCCCTGTTTGCTAGGTGCGCCACGCTTTTGCTTTATAAATATATTTATCTATTTGAAATAAAAATCACGAAAACATATATTTTATTATAAATAAACATATAAATAAAATAGATGAAATTGTAATCAGATATATGTATTCCTTATAGCAGTTTTTAAATAGTGTTATATGTTAAAGAGATATAATATTTTTGTTTCCTCTTAACAATTTTTTTAACAAGGATACCAAATATAATTAATACCTTCTCTAGTAATCCTAACATCCACTCCGTAATTATAACAAGTGTATGGAAAACTATCTCTTTTATTACCCTGTTACGTATATCTTAAATAATCAGCAATATATTTTACCTATTATAAACACAAAACAAATTGTTACTTTATGCAAAGAGAATAACGCTATATTTATTACTTTTTCATGCCTTTTCTCGTATAGCCCTCGTCGAAATACCAGAGCGGAAAACGAAAATACTTAAAAAATTGCGCCTACAGTTATTCAGTGTCTCACTACACCACTACGGGCTATGTAATGATCGTAACATTACTTTTTTTTAATTGATATTTCAACACAATGATTTTGTGCGTTCCGTGCAGATATTTTTTATTTCTCAAAGTGTCTCAGATCAGTGTATCTTTTTATTTCTCAAAGATATTTTTTTTGAGAAAATTGGTGTGCAACCAATGGTGTGCAAGGTTGTGCTTTGATTCAGTTTTTGTATACAAAAACGATGGCGATCCTACTCACGACCCCACGCAAACTAAATAGTTCCTGTTGCGGGAGACGCCGTGTTGTTTCCTATTTCTTTGATATTGTTATACTTTTACCTACAAATTATTTATACTCTTGTTATAACCTCTTAATAATTTTAGCTTACTTATTTTTTTATGTTCTGTTTTAAATTATCCTACTAATATTATGATATTAAATAATGTATGTATTAGTAATTATTTCAAATAATTATATGTCTTGTATTTATGGTATAAAACTCTTATGGTATAATATATATATATATATATATATATATATATATATATATATATATATATATATATATATATATATATGTGTATTTATTTTGGTGTTCAACTTAACAGCACTTATCGCAAGCTCGCCAATAAAGTAGGTTTTATTTGTACGACTGGTCCCTTAATAGAGTATTGTTCCTTTAATGCTTTTTAAAAACAAACATATTGTTTACTTTAAAAATAAATATTTTCAACCTTATAACATTGTAGGTAAAGTTTTTGTAGCATTTCATACAATTTTGTCGATTTATGCGTGAGAAATGCACCAACCCCACGTACTTTATGGAGAATGTTTTAGTTCAACATATTTTTATGGTTTTCGAAATTAAAGGCCGCTGGGAAGGGGGCTTTGTGACTGTAATATGATTTATGTATTGGGTAAATACTAACTGTTTCTATTAAGTTTATTTGTACTTTACCCCATGTTTAACTTATGAGTGTAGCAATAACCTCAAGTTGCAAAGCAGCAGATTCATTAATGCCCATCTTATTGAGCCGTGTGGAGTATTAAAGATATAGGTATATATTTCTGTCTTTTGGTAACTGAGCATTCAATAACCTATGTTTGTTAAATTATAAATTATATTCAGTTTTTTGTTTACATAATTTTGAAAATTTCTTACAATGTATTATATAGAACTTTGCTCAGAGCTTCTATGCAATAAACTCTTCGTTATTTTAATGCACCAATTCAGTAAAAACTCGTATGCTCTTTTATTCATATATACATTACTTAAATAAAAATGATATAATATTATTATGTATGATATGGCAGTAGACCATGTTAGAATAAATGTTGAATTTGATTGATTGAACGTATACATATGTGAACTAGTTTTTACAATGTACTATGATATTAGTTACTAATAAAATTTTAATTTATAACTAAAATAATACTTTCTTATTCGTTATGGTATGCGGAGAAAAGTGGTTTATCTCCTTGGTCTTTCTGTAGGCCTTTTCGCATACTAGCATTCCATATTAATTATCCCTAATTGGAACTAACTTTTATATAATTTTTGTATATTTAAATTTTAATTTTATTATTTCTTCGAGCAGGATCACAACCATCGCGCTCTCAGACTTTCTATATATTAGTGAAAATCCCTTAATGTGCTGTTTGTTAACGAAAAAAAAAAACGTTTTGTAAATCAAAGTCACGGTGTTTCAAATCAAAAGAGAAGTAAAAAATGGCTTTCCAAGACTTCCGCGAAAAATCGTGACAGTGCAGTGCGATGTCACGTCTCTTGAATTTGTAATTACGCTAACACTCGTAGTGGAAGAAAAATATTGCTTGTTTGTTTCTTGCTTGTGACAGTCTGTGTCAAGTGACGAAAGCTTTTGTTGCAGAGCTTTAAGTTTAACGCATATTTACCTCGTCTTGTGGTTATGTTATGTACAGGTAATTATTTAATTATGATGTTTAGTAATTAAATAATTTATTGTTAAAATATATTTATCCTTTTTTCTTTAAATTGCTTTGTTGCTTTTTTATTTGTAGCAGATAAAATCTAGTATTAAGATGTAGACGCTATGTATTCATAATATCTTCTACGCTCGTTCTTCTAAAACATAGTCTCAACACTAGGTTTAACCTTAAAAGTATGAAAATAAAAAAGAATAGGATACACATATATTCTATATTTATAAAATACAAATTGCAACTCTACATTCCAACCTATTTATATCTGTGGCCAAATAGATCATACATACTATAGCTAATCTGTGGCGAGGCGCGGCAAATATGTTTCAAGTTCAATGACATATTGATTGCCGCGCCCTCTCTTGCGATTAATTCTGGAAGCTATTTACACCTTTCCTGTTTTGTTTTTTATGGTAGGCTCATATAATAATAGTTTTGTTGTTATGGCTATCTAGCGTAAATAAAGAGACATAGGTATCATTTAAGTTCCTAGGTAGGTTTCCTTTGATATTATACATTTTCTGAAAATCTAGTTAGATCTTTTAATAATACCGGCTTGTTGAGGAGCAGGGTACGCACAAGAGTCTGTAAACTCGACAGGATGTTAGTTCGATTCCCACTCGAGGAAATAAAATATTTAATATTTTCTTTGCTCTTATAACAAGGCAAAGCGTGGCGTTGAGTTGCGCCACTCAATATTCAATACCTCAACTTCGGCGAAAAGTAGGGAACAAATGTAAATACATAATTAGAACGAAATGTCTTAAGAGAAGACATAGGATTTTAATTTCTCTCTGCCCATCATGCTACGTGCGAGATACAGTGTAAAGCTGAAAAAAAAAATAGACTTTTAGAATTTCCTAGATATAAACTTGAAATCAATTAACCAGCTTGCTATATCAATGACATAAATTAGTAACAATAAGATAACGTCCAAAGCTTTACAGTGACTACTTATCAATTGAATATAAATTGTTAGTTATTATATCACTAATTGACAGCATATATTGATTATCTTTATGCAAAGAATTTAAATTGAAAATTTTTAAAATATCCAAAAAATATGCAAGATATTTTTTTTTGTAATATTATATTTTGGCTTTAACCTTTTTCTACATAGCAGGGTAGGAAGAAGGAATGAGACATTCCGTGCCATACTTTTTTTCTAATTTTCGAGACATTGAGTGTTTATCGGTCGTAATCAACCTCAGCTTAAATTTAATCACTTTGAAAACCATCTTTTAAAAATAACTTTGTTATATAAAAAATGCATAAAAATATGTAACAACTATAACGCCCAAAGTGTGTATAAACCTCTCTTGTACACCAGGGTGGTGTAATTTTGACGATTTACGAAGCAGTATATACTCGTATGTTCCGAGAATCTAAAATAATATAATTGAATTTAAGTTTAAGCCTATACTTCCCCTTGCGACTGTAAACATGATAGGTTGTGGGTTCGATTCTCACAGGAGTTAATCAAGTTTTTAATATTATTATTACCTCGAGACATCCGCTACTCAACACGCAATGAACGAGAATGGGACATTCTAATAGGAACTCACTCTACTCAGCTTCACGCTGTGTCCCGCACATGGTAGGGTAGGCAGAGGGATCTTGGAAACCTAGTGTTAAGACACTCCGTTCCACTTCTGTTCCCAACTTTCCGCCATTTTAGGCATTGCGTGTTGAGTGGCGGAACTCAACGCCCGGGGCAATTGCTATTACAAAATAAAGGAACAATAAAAGTTAACTTAAATCGACTTTCCATTACAGATGGATACGTTGTACATACATTATGCAATACATTTGTTATTCCACGATCTCGACTTCCTGGTGTAAACATGAAAGTGTTTTTGTGATTGAACGAACGTTATTTAACCACAAATTGTACCTATCTTTACACTTATCTTAGGATATAGAACATGCTTTTTGTTTGAAGAAATATTTGTAGTGTGTTGCCTTATTTTTGTTAATAGAGGCACACTTCCGCTTCCTCTAGCTAAGAAATATTAGTCTTTTAAAGATACTTTTCATACAATATTTATTGAAATTTTTAATATAAAGTTGAGGCCTGTCCTAGCGCAGCGGCACAAGCGTGTCACTGTAACCGACAGAATGTGGGTTCGATCCTCACTCGAGGAAATGAAATATTTAATATTTTCAATTTAAATATTTAATGTTTTTATTTCTTCGCTCTGGTAAGAAGGCAAAGCGCGGCGTTGAGTTCCGCCACTTTATTTATATAATGTATATAAGTAACTTGTACATTAGTATGTTATATATCTACAATACATAATTTGTTAAGTCGATAAGCTATAATTAGAAGAATCAACATAGAATTACGGAAGTAAGCAATCGTGTATTTTTCGCTCTGAATGGCTTTATGGAAAGTAAAGAGGGAGGTGGTCGAAGTTACAAAACATAAGTCATGTTTTGTGACTTCGACAACCTTCCTTCTAAAATATTACTAAAATATCCTAAAACAATTCATGATGTAGTCATATTTTTGGTATTGAAATTACGGCGTTAAGTTCCGCCTCCTTGCACCGCGGAGAACCGTATGTCCAGACAGTATGTTCTTACTATTCTATTTTCTATACTTATATCTTGCTATAAACCGAATAGAGCGTTAAGCTAGTGATACAACTCTCTCAAGGCCGATAGTTTAAAATAGTTATCATTATTTATATAATAAACGTGATGAACCTATAAACTGATCTCAATATGGTGTCAATGAAACACACGTGCAGTTGGTGCACTGGTGACGGTACATTTGCAACACGTGGCTTTAAAATCCTAAATATTATGACTAACAGCAGTGATTAATGGCTAGCCTACTTCAGATGTTCCTTGAAATATAGAGATAGCACCTGTATTATTCATCCTCGTGTATTTATATTATATGCATTAACAATAGAATGCAGGAAATGCCTTCAAAATGCAATTTTATTTAAGATTTTTGCGTTGCGTTGCGTTGAGTTTCGCCAATCAATCAACACACCGCACTTCTTAGATTCGGGGAAAAGTGAGGAAGGGAAGTGTCTTAACTAGGTTCCCAGGTTCCATCTGCCTACACTGCCGTTTGAGATGTATCGTTAAGCTAAAAAAATTAAGATCTTTTTACTAAGCTTATTAAGGTTTTTTTTTTGAATTACCAATTTTAGATGAAATTCAAACGGAAGTAGTTTATAAGTTGGCTTAGCATACTTATTATTTTGGGATCATATTAGAGGAGCTTTATTTTATAAGAGGGCACTCCGTAAGTAAGTGACTCCGTTCTTTAATTTTTGCAGTATTTCCTGTTGAACTATGGAATGCGATTCCATAGTTCAACATTATATATCTCCGAATTTTATTATTATAGATAAACCATGGACGTTAGAATATATTATAAAAAATATTTAAGTAATCACAAATGCATCAAAAATAAAAGTAAATCTTTATCGGAATCCAATAAGTAAGTACATTTAACAGTTACGTAAGGAAATATGTACGGGTGAATTTATTTGTAAGAGGTTAGTGGGCCATTTGGGGGTTAGGTTAGGTCAAAACACGATTCTATAAAAATGTTGACAAGCGATCGATGCAATGTTGTATTAGCAAATTGATTTCTGAATACATAAGTATTAAAATTAATCACAATTTGAATGAACACATTTCAATTACATTTGTATGTGTTTCATACATTGTAAATGATACTAATTAGTTCAGGCGATTTTAGTGCTGTGGGAGAAAGTATAACTATAAACGCAATGGTTCTGAGTTAAATTCTTATAAAGGGGAGATAAATTCGTTGCACTACACTGAAAAAATGTGGGTTGAAAACTGCCATATTACATAATTTTTCGCAGTTCAGGTGAAAAAGCGGAGAACTGAGGTATCTATTGAGTATTGATTTGAGTGTATTGAAGTATTTTAAAATAATTTTTTTATACGGGATACAGTGTAAAATGAAATCAAAAGATTTTTAATTTAAATTGGCAACCCCCCCTGCAGCTTCGTCCGCTTGAATTACATTATTTTATTTACTAAATACTATTTTGGGCTTTATTAAATCAATAATCCTAGACGAAATATACGATTACAAATTTATAGATTATGATATATATAATTTCATAATACGTATAATGTAGGTATAAAAACCTGTAAATCATTAAGTTAAAATTGACTCAAAAATCTTGTAATACAGCACTTACGTTGACGTTAAAAATCTTTATGCAATAATAAATGATTTTTGTAAAGGATACATCCTTTAACATGCAATTACGGAAAGTTATATAGGTATATGTTCATTGCATTTCTCTTCAAAAATCAAGCTTTGACCTTTCAACGGGCGTCAGTGATGGCACACTGCCCTTTCGCGCGCTCAGATATATAGCCCTGTTAGTATGCAAATAACATATAAAGAAAACGTTTAAGCAACTTTAAGAAAATGATATATTTTTTTAATTGGATTAAAAATTTCAACAACATTTAAAGATAGCTCAAACAATAAAAAACAAGGCCTGCTGTGGCGCAGGAACACAAGCGTGTTACTGTAAACGCGACATGGCGTGGGTTCGATCCCCATTTGAGAAAATTAAATATTTGAAATTTTCATTTGTTCGTTGTGGTAACAAGAAGAAGCTCGGCATCGATTTCCGCCACACAACAAGCAATACCTCAAATACGGCGGGAAGAGATAGAACGGAGTGTTCTAACACTAAGTTCAACCGCCAAAGTGACCCCACCATATGCGGGATATAGCGTGAAGCTGAATATATATCTGGAGTAGTAGTTGATTTTTTGTGTTAAGTAGTCAATTTATTGAATAAGTTATATCACATCACGCTATTACCAAATAGATCGAAGTAATAACGAAAAAATACAAATACGAAAGAGCTTGAGAAAACATTCATAATTATTAGTTATAAAGTCACTCTTAATTATTAATTATAAACACTCTTTTTTGGATTTCAAATATATTGTTAATTCATTAGACAGTCTTGTTTTAAATTAAAGAAAGGTGAGAATTGTTGATTGAAACGTATACATCTATGTGTATAAAGTAGCAGGATTTGAACCTATCAAGTAGTACATAGCAGTTCTTTTTCTCGCTATAGTAGAACTGGATAATTTTTTAACTTTACACTGTATTCGGTTCATAGCAGTCAGTGAACACTTGGGAATCTACTGTTTAGACATTTCGTTACCATTAAACCACTTCCGTTAGTTTATTCCACCAACTTCTAAAATCATTGCGTGTTGGATGGCGGAACTCAACGCCATGCTTTGCCTCGTTTACCTAAAAATCGATCCAATCGAGTGGCAATCGATTTCATATTATGTTACAGTCGCACGTATGCAGCCCTTTGCCTCATTACAACAGATTAAGAGGATAATACAGTATTAATCATTCCCCTCCTCTGGTAAAGAAGGGTGTGTAGTTGAGTTGCGCCCCTTAACACAGAACCTTAAAATCAGACGTAAAGCCTTAACACTAAATAAAAATGTGTAATGTTTATTTCACTTGAATACCTTTAAAATAAACCAATCCGACTTAACGCTTTTGACCTCGCAAGTAACAAGCGTGTGTTTCGATTCGACTATATAAGCCAAATAACTAAAATTCTACCATTTAATACGTTTTCCATATTTTTTTTTAACTTCACGCAATATCCCCGCACATGGCAGGGTATGCAGAGGGAACCTAGTGTTAAGACACTCCACACTTATATCAAACATCATGTGTGATTAAGTAATTACTCTTCTTGGAAATATGAGTTACGAATGGATTTCTTAAAAGTGTATAAATGTTTTTGCAATAAGTTACGCTTGGATTTCTTAAAAGTGTATAAATGTTAAGAACATTTAGCTCGTGGTAACAGATTTTACTCACTTTTATTCTCACGGTATGTATTTAGGTACACGAGAACTCGCAAAAAATTGCAAATTTCTTTTAAACCGCTGTTATATAGGTGGGATCTTACGTATTAATAGCGAAATTGGTTATATTTATAAAATAGACGTTTCCCTCGTCTGGTTAAATAAAATTATAGAGTCAAGATTATACACTAACACATTATACTTAGACTTATCTACATTACGTATTAGAGTACGGTGTGAAGGTAGGAGCCGATAAATAAATATAAAACGTCTTTAAACAATCAAAAATCAGGCATCATGGCAGTAAAAAAAAAATATGCCAAAATTGGCTATAGCATTTTGTTTTTAATAGGCGCGGGTTCAAGACCCGATACGTCTAAATTTTATTCTTTTCTTAATGTGTAAACAACACTATAAATATTGAAATCAAATAAACTCCCTT
>DWMZ01003938.1:0-12204 GCA_018249855.1 Eueides tales michaeli | reverse complement strand
TTGAAAAAATATAATTGAGAAAACTTATAAAATTTTGAATGTAGCAAGATTCAAACCCGTGCCTCTTTTTATCCATCTAAGAGGTATGGGTTCAATTCTCTTCAATCCATAGTCGAGATAATATTTGCATTTAAAATAAAACTGTTTACGCGTGTAATATTCTTTAATCACTTCACGCTCTATTCGGTATAGAGATATAGCAGCGTATAACTGCTGTAAAATGTAACTAATACACATGATAATGTCATAGACAACTAATAGTTATTTCTCTTAAATCTATCTATGAAGCTCATAATAATTAGCGCCTGTCGTGACGCAGAGGTACAAGCTGGTGCAAATTTGACAACGGCTGTGGGTTATCTACACTCTAGGAAGTAGAATATATACATATATATTTTTTTTCTTGAGTAAAATGGAAATATATGGGGGCGCTATTGAGCTTCACCACTCTACAAACATTGCCTCAAATACGATGGAAAATAAGAAACAGAAGTGTCTTAACGGGAACAGACTCTCTTAACACTAGATTTCCAGTTCACTCTGCCTATCCTGCCATGTGCGGGATACAGTGTGAATCCAAAAAATCACTCTAATGATAAACTTACCCAATTACCCAACTATCGCGTTTACTGTTAGATACTGTTATACAATAAATTGCTGCGAGTACCTATACATATCGTATAAGCAATAATTCATTTCGTTGTAAGCTTAAAAAAATAAAAAAAAATGTAAATAAATAAAATTTAAAATGATTTCTCAAATAAAATCGAATGTATACTTATTAAGATCGCCTAGAAATAATGTATGTATATAACTTCCATTTATATCATCTTACCAATACTTCTATACTAATATTATAAAGCTGAATTATTTGTTTGTTTAAAGCTAGTTAGTAATCTCAGAAATAACCTGTAAATTGAAAAATGTGCCATTTTTCAATTTACAGGTTATTGGAATACAGAGTGAAACGAATTTTTTTTTAGATCATTAACTTAACCTAGTCTTCTCATAAACATGTTTTTCACAACACAGAATGTGCAACCTACTAAAAGGATTTAAACGGTGTCTTAGTCTAGAGCAGCACCTGATGCCGTATTTGCTTATATTAATTACTTGTACAACCAAGCGCTTGTGGCTATTCCCTTAAAAATTTATTAAGCCGGTTTGTTAAGTTTCGTTGCAATTTCCAGTTGAGATTTGAGGTTCTATTTTTAGACTTCCCCACCATAAAATGTAATACTGCATTGTTTTTGCAGTATTTTGTTAGAACATCGCCGTCTAATTTAAAAACCTAAAGGTTACTTCCCGTGTGATATAAATAAAAGAAAAAAGTTAAATCTTATAGATATTAAACTTGTTATGTACAATGCTGAATCGTTGCATCATTTCATACAAAATGAGTGTTGATACATATTCCTAAAATTGTGTTTTATTTTTACTTCAGCACACCAACCTTTTTTTCAACCATTTTTATGTATTTCGTGACCCTATTTGAGAACCTAATAGATAAACAGATAAATTTAGAGCCTTTAGAACTTATCGTTTATCTTATCGTTTTTATTTAATTGGAAACTTTAAATCATTCATTCAAGTGGGCGAAGCCGCGAGCGGGTCGCTAGCGTGATTACATCAGAAGAAGAAATTTTAGAATATTTTTTTTCTAAATGAGATAGGTATCTTAAATGTTGACCTACATCAAGATCGGGCCGCAGACCGACGCAAGGCTAACGGACCTTGATCAGGGTTGTATTAAAACGATTATTCACTTTTTATGCACTGATTTCTATAAGGCTGTATTTGCAAGACTTTTTTTAAATATTTTTGAACGCTATGCTGCTTTGGTAAGACATCAATCCTGATGTTAGGTTACGTCACTATGTTAAAAAAAAAGACACGAAGTCAGAAGCCTGCCGTAGAGGTGCGTCTGACGAAGAAAGTTGTGTGTCCGATGCCCATTCGCCATTTCTATTTCTCCACTCTAGTAACAAGGTAAATCGTGATGTTGAGTTCTTTGATTCACCACACAATGCCTCAAGCTCGTCGGGAAATGGGAACAGAAGTGTCTAATTGGAAACGGAATGTTCAACACTAGGTTCCTAAGTTTATTTTGCCTACTTGTGTCTGCGGGATAAAGCGAAAAAAATGAAGTCAATGCATATTTAAAAAGTTATTTATAAATTCAATTTTGTATAAACAGTAGGTTTTCCTCAACGGCACAAATTACCAATAATATTTTATATTGTACGCGTACAATGTGTCACAGCAAAATAATTACTCGCCGGTACTTTGGTTGCCTATTTCCGTTACAATTTTGTGCTTAACAACTTTTTTTCATAATTTCAAGAAATTATTTCCCTGAGTTTTTGAAAAATGTGTTGTGATTTTTATTTTATTTTATGAAGTATATTGGAAATGAAAGAGCTCAGGTATTTTTTACACGTTGAGAAAATGAATGATGAAAGATTGGAGTAAAATGTATAAAAGAGTGAATCGTGAGGAATTCAGGGGAAATCGTGGTTGACCTTAAAGAACGCAATATCATTAATACTGGGAGGATCATGAAAAGCTTCTGGAACCCCGGAAACCTCATGTATAGACTTGAGATAGTGGCCGAGGCAGCAGATGTACATAGACGTTGTCTCTAGTTAACAAATATATATATTTCAAATTGGTTAGTGAAGAAAACCAAAACATTTAAAAAAAATCTTGCCTGAATGAGATTTTAATTTCTAATATTTAAATTTATCATATCTTAATAGACCAAAACATTTAATTAAACAATTTGGATTCACATTCAAATCGTACCGTACTAATTTCTTCTAAGTCCACAAAGAGCATTAAGATAAGGCTATAAGATTAAGATAATTCATTTTTTTTTGTGATCACATATAATTGTCGTTTGAAAAGCGACTTTCTACATTTGCACTGTATCTTGTATATAGAAGAACAGATAGAGGGAACCTTGTGTCAATACACTAAGTTCCCCAGTATCCACTCAGCTACCAAGACATTGATACAAAGTAATTTTGCTCTTTGACTTATTACTAGAGATAGACAAATAAAGTAATTAATTCTCCCGAGTAGTAATCAAACCCACAATCATGACGCTTACAGTCACATGCTATGCTTCATACAACAACGGCCTTAATCTTTCACGCTATATGGCGCACGGCAGAAGGAATATAGGAATTAAGTGTTAAGGCATTCCATTCCATTCCCCACAACGTGGCAGGACTCACCGCCGCACTTTGCCTTGTTATCAGCGCGAAATAATGAAGTACCTCGAATTGGGATTGAGCCCACAACCTGTCGCGTTTACAGTCACACGCTTGTGCCTGCCTCTGTACCACGACAGGCAGACAGGCAGACATTTGCATTAGTAATGATTTATTAAGATTTTAGTGTATAAATACCCTTACAAACTTTCAGAGCAGTAGAGCTCAGTAATAACAGTTCTTTCGCCTTAATTTTACAGACCCTTTGATTCCTTTGTGCCTATTGTGATTGTGATAGAGAAGTTTTGACTTGATAGCCATTTCAAAGTTATGAAATTTCTACTCAAATTACATCGCGCTTAATTTAAAGTTATCAAACGAATAGATGTTAATAAATTTATAGAGAAATTGGTATTAAAACACTTTGTTCTCCATTTTCAATTTTATCATTTTCGCTTGTTTTTCTTTATTTGTAGTCGAACCTACACTCATGTACAATCTCAATTTTTACATATGGTGCATTTTGAGAACCAAGTTTAATGTTAAAGAATGCCTCGTTTTGGACTTCCCTAAGCAATAAATCGAATATTTATGATGCCAAGTTCTAAATTCACTCGGTATGAGAGTACCCCTTAGGATTTGATTTGACTATTTGTTTCCTTACGTCTGTTATAATTAACTTCCAACTTATACTAGACACAAAATATGTTAATACAAATACATCAAGTATTTTGTTTAGTAGTAAAATTTACTAATGGTCTTCTTTGGTACCAAATATAATATTTGTAGGTCACCTAGAAGTGGATTAGGTTGTTGATATATAAATTAGGGATATATTAGGGATATGAATTCGACCCTCTAGGACACCATCTAAGCCCCGCTAAGTTAAAAGTTTTATACTACGTTTTCTAAATTAGTATTTTGCTTTCCTATGTAGCATCTGAATAAAAATGTTAGTGAATCTATAATTAATAACTGTTTCAGTTAAATTAATGTTTTTCAAATATTTTATAAATTAATAAGATGAAATGGACTACGCTACCAAAAGACAATTTACGTTTTGACGTTTAGAATTATCGTATCCATAATGCTATTTATTAAATATTTTTAGTATTTTTAAAGTTTTATTCCACACCGAAGAAAGACCTCTCCCTCTGCCTACCCTGCCAAGTGCAGGATACGGCGTAAAGCTGAGTTTTGAGATTAAAAAGCAATCAGTTCTATTATCGATTTATTTTTTAATCAGACAAAAACACGTAATTTAAATCTTAAAAGTGCTTAACTTCGCTGGAATAAGGTGACAAAAATCATATAAGAAACATATACAACACACATACATACATTCACGCGGGCTCGGATTATCTAAGTTTTCCTTTTTTTAGCTTTACTCTGCATTCTACACACAACAGGGTAGGTAGAGGGAGCCTAGGTACCTAGTTACATTCTGTTCTCGCTCTTCCACTTCCATTTACCCCTTATATCACTATTTGAAGCATCGTATGTTATATAAGTGGCGACTTAAGGCCGCACCCATCTAGTCATAGTCACCAAAGTTGCTCCCCAAGTGTCCATCATAAAAATAATTTGTTAATTTAAACCAGTAGTTCCTGAGACATGCTCATTCAACCAAACATACTGTTCCTCTTATAAATTTTAGTACATATGTATATTGGCTTATATAGACTTTATAAATATCAGACCACAAATAAATACCGAACCAGAGTTTAGAATCCGATTGTAAAGTATCTTAAAATAACTCCACACACTACGATAGCAATGCAAACGCACGCACGCGAAAATATATGCTTTACACAAGTGTATGTAATTGTAGTCCGAAATTAGGCAAATTTTGGTTGAGCTAATTCGTACGTACAACTATGTATTGGATTTTGGTATTTTATGCGCTAGATACAATGAGAGGCTCGTATGAAGTAACAGAAATATTATGACAGATAATTAATAAAAATACATAACACTTCAAATACCTGCCATTGGTCTCAAGCTATCTACAATACCTTAAGATTACTCAACCGATTTTGATGAAATTTGGACTGTTTCCAAAGTCGGGATTTATCTTGCTTAAAGCAATTATTGAAGTTAATTAAAACTATATATGAACTGGCGTCTTTCTTTTGACATAAAACAGCAATTTTTAAGTAACATACAAGAGCAGGATAAATTAAAACAGAATTTCTAAAGCAGGATATATAGAGAAATAATATGAACACGTTTTTCATTTCCGTTCAGCTTTAGACATTATGTATTACACTTTAACGCTGAAAAACCCAATAAAATCTACCTCTTCATTCATGCTCCGGAGAGTCCTTATGTTCATCACACTTTTACGTGACCTTCCTACAGTATCACAGATACTGTGTTTTCGAAGGTCAACCGCGGTCACCCTCTACCTCTCCTACCGCTTAATTTCCCTTCATAATATAGAACAAATATACTTCCAAAAAATGTCTGTTCATTCTAGAGGATGATCCACTGAAACACAAAAACAGGAAGTAAGTTAATATATGAACGAGATAATAAAAGTAATTAAATGTATATCTTTCATATCTACATTCGAACCCACAATCACTTAGTGTAATGTTTTACTGTGCCATGGTGTCTCACAAATTAAAGATATCACACAGTCTTGTAGCTTAACGTTGTATCGCACAGAACTCAGAAGGAAACCTAGTGTTAAGGCATTCCGTTCCTTCCTACTATTCGTAGAAATTGAGTGATTGTGTATTTAGTGCCGGAACTCAACGCTGCGCTTTACCTTATAGAGAAGAAATATAAATTTTATATTTTCCGGTAGAGATGGAACCCACAGCATGTCGCGTTTAATGCGTGCCACCAGTGTCACGTCACGCCTCACTAATATATTTATATATACATAACAAAGACAACAAAAAGATAATATTACGTAAATATATCATTACAATTCTGAATCTCAGATAGAATGCTCAAACAAAACGAAAGGAATGAAGTCCTCATATGAAAAAATATACCATATTATCTATGAGGAGTGCGATCATTACCATAATTCAAAAGAAAAAGTTATAAAAAATTCCTCTCAAGCTACACTCGAGTCGCTGCTGGCACAAATATATTTAATTGGCACGAAGATAGCACGTTTTATTGACAACATTGGCTTGACTTTAACAAAATTTATAAGAATTTCTATTTTATTTTGATTTTAAATAATCCGATTGTAATGCGGATGAGATATGTACTAATTGAAAAGGTTTAATGATATTTTGTGAAAAAGACCTGCCGCTAGAAGGTAGAAGTGTGTTGCAGTAAACGCGGCATGTGTTTCATCACTTTCTTTATCACACGATTCTCAAATATTTGCTTTATTTCAACCGACTATCTTATAAAAAAAAAACAACAAAACAAGCTTCACGCTGTATCCCGCACGAGGCAAGGTAGGCAGAGAGAACCCGGGAACCTAGTGTTAAGACACTCCGTTCCACTTCCGTTAACCACTTTCCGCCGAATTTGAGGCATTCCGTATTGAATGGCGGAACTCAACGCCGCGCTTTGCCTTATTACCAGAACGAAGCAGAAGCGAATTGAAAATATTAAATATTTCATTTCCTCGCCTGGGGATCGATTTGTCGTGGGCCATGACCGGCCTCAAGTCTATTTACTACTTTGTAGCTATTTAAGTAAGATATATTTGACGGTACTATTAGTTTCTTAAATGGCTTACTTGTAAATACAAAGCCCTTGATACATGACGCTGTACTAAATATCTATAAACGACACGCACTTTAGAGTCGCAATGAATTTTTGCGCACGCACGCGTAATTTTTGTTTTAGCTATACTTTATTTATAGTTTACTTTCCAAGCCAAGGTAGGTAGAGGAAACAGCAGCCAGGGTAGGTAGAGGAAACTTCAAAATCTAATTTAAGGACTCTCAGTTCCGTACTTCACTTTTCACCGAAACTGAGGCATTGCTTCTTGAGTTTCAAAACGAAACACCGAGCTTTGCCTTGTCACCAGATTGATAAAAAGGAATTTTAAAATTATAAAATATTTCAATTCCTCGAGTGGGAATCGAACTCACAACCTGTCACTTTTACATTTTTATACTTTTGTCCCTGCGCCGTGACAGGTATTAATTAAAATATTTTTAATTTATAAGTAAACTATATTACATATTATTATTATGTTCATAATTATTTTGGAAGGTTCAGATAGAGGCCAGTCGTAGCGCAGTGTCACAAGAGTTCGACTGTTAACGTGACGTGTTATGGGTTCATTGTTATTCAATAAACACTATCACCGTTCATGTTTATTACCTTATTGTAAAAACGACGTAAATAGTCGCGGACGGCGTTGAATCCCGCCACTCAACACGTAATGTCTCAAATTCAGCGAAAAGCAGGAAACGAAAGTATGTTAAAGGGAACGAAGTGTCTTAACAATAATTTCCTAATCTAATTTTATGGAAAATTGCCATAAGTAACACCACAGAAGCTCCAGGCGCATTGCGGGCATTTAAGGTGAAGATCGACGTGCATTTTCAAGATACCCATATGGTAGCAACCTGAAAACACAGCTATAGGTAGGCCATTTAACAGAAGTGTGGCACGTGGATAGAAGGGTCTAAGAAACTACTGTTCTACAGTGCGTAGAAGGCACTATAATAATCTACTTTAAAAACATAGTAGTAAAGTGCTACGTATCCAGATAATGAGTATAGTATTTTAGTTTGTGATGTATGTTAATATTTAATGTAACATGTATAGAGTATGTGTATGAATTGGCCAACTTCCAGCCTTACAGTTAACAAGTTAAAAACAAAAGTCGTAATTTTATTTAATTTTTAATTAATTTCAACGTCAAATTACACTCGTACTTTAGAGTCGGCGTTTCGACGTCGAACTAAAATTTTCCGTATGAAATTTCCCTTGAAAAATTATTAATATGGGACGAAATTATGTGACCGTGCACTGTAAATCATTAGTGTATAAAAGTTAATTACAAGGTCCAAAATTTTAAAGCACTTAGCTCGAGCTTGCTTGTGGTTAAATTATTTTTTGAAAACCAAAATGTATGTCAACTTTACTTGTACGTTTTATAGTCCTTATGGAATCAATATAGTTATTAAGACATTGTGTTTTGAGTGGCGTATCTCGACGCAACACTTTGCCTTATTTCCAGAATTAAGGAATGAAAACATTAAATATTTAATTTTAAAATATTAAATATTTTATATCCTCGAGAGGATATCGAATCCACAGTCTGTTTTATTTACAGTCACATACTTGTGCCGCTGCGCCACGACAGGCCTTACATTTGTATAAAAAGTGAAATAAGTCTTATAAAAAGTTAAAATGTTTTCTTTTTAATTTTTCAACACAAGAATATAGAAAGAAGAAGAAAGAAGAATTTAGGTCTCCGCTTTCCACACAAACCACACAAAAAAGTTAAAAATATAAAATAATAGTATTTTATATCGTTAATAATAAATAAGTCTACTGTATTCCTAATAGTATCCAAATGTTCTCATAAAACCAGCCATGAAATTAATTCAATTCTCATTAAAACAATAAAAATCTATAATATTATCAACTGTTTATTTGAAACGTAACAAAATTCTGAACAGAGTTTGCCCTCACCGCATTATTTCTTGTTTTCTTTTACCCCAAACTACCACTAAGAAATCCCTTAACGAACCCCAACCGGGACCTTTATCTTAACAAGGCTCTTTACCTTTTGCCTGTTCTACGAAAAAATCTGTATGTATACATTTTGTGAGATGATAAACGCAACAGTTGTGAATTCGATTCCCACTTCAAGTAATAAATCATTTCCGGTTACTCAAAAAAAAAAGATGTGATGTTGAATTTTGCCACTCAAATTGCAATGTCTCTAAA
Organism: Eueides tales michaeli; assembly: GCA_018249855.1. NCBI lineage: Eukaryota > Metazoa > Arthropoda > Insecta > Lepidoptera > Nymphalidae > Eueides > Eueides tales. The sequence continues at coordinate 3,103 of DWMZ01003938.1, read as the reverse complement.
ATAACACTGTGAGGAACGGAGTATCTTAAGGGTAGGTTCCCATAAGGGGAAACAGAGTGAAACATATTTTGTGAACTTTGTTCTCTACTTTAACTTTATTTTGGTAACTTTGGGCTTTATTTGACGTAACTAAACGCTGCAGGTCTTAAAGAAAATTCTCATTCAATCATTCGCCAGACTGACCTTCCAACTAGTAGTAGTATCATGCATAGTGTTCTTACAATTAGGTGGAATCACATTCGATATATAACTCACAAATCGTTATAAAGGAAAGGCTATTGCCTTTTTTATACATTCAGCCAGTGTCAGACTGTGGTTTGCTGAAATATATGGGTGTCAGATTTGTTTTTGAACGTTTTAGCAACATTTTTTGTTCACTTGCCATATGCAAGTGCATATAAATATTTTATTTTCTTTTTATGTCATATTTAACTCTTTGTAGCTCCATTTCTTGCAATATCCTGTATTTAGCAGAGAACTTGTTATATGACACTGGGCACTCAGTTTTCGAGGCATTGCTTTATGTGACCTTAGGGTTTGAAAATCGATTTCAATGGACATCAAAATCGAGAAAACTTTATTTGAATTGTTTTAATTACCTTTGTCTATTAAGATTATGATGACTTTGACGTTAAGAACACTCCAGACATTGCATTTTGAGTGGCGCAAATTGACGCGTGCATGTTGCAGAACGATAAATTAAAACTCATTCTCTTAAGTGTAAAATGATCCCATAATTGTCACATATAGGGCCATTAGACTATAATGATTTCCAATAATATATTTAATTTACAACTCATTATAACTAGAAATAAGTAAATGGTTAATTATGAATTCCTTACCCGTATATTTACAACACATACAAAGGGTGATCGTACTGCGTGAAAAACGCGACATGATTTATGTGCCGACGTAGCTATCTCCAGATAAATTATTGTCTTACCATCGCCAGTGCATACATGCGAAAATGTGAGAAATGGGGAGGGTCATTTCTTTTAGTCTTGTATAGATCTGTAATCTAGGATATCTAAACTAGCAAATATAACTTGTTCATAATAATAAAAAAGCTTCGTCAATTTTAGTGAAAATTGTTACACACACAGTATACACGCGTGCGACTGTAAGCGCATACTGTAAACAGCTTGGTTTGATTCCCTAAGTGGAAATAAATAAAGTGAAATATTTATTATTTTCATTTTCCTCGCTCTAGTACTAAGGTAAAAATCGTTAAGTTCCTCCACTAATCATACATTAGACGAACAATGGAGAATGCCTTAATGGTAGTCTTCTAGGTTCCCTCAGCCTACTTTCTATGTGCATCATACATTAAACTATATATAGAAGAAATAAAAAGAAGGTAAGAGAGGGAAGAGGGAAATTCGGTTGACTTTCGAAAACACAGTATCTACGATACTGGAGAAAGGTCACGTAAGAAGCATGAGGACCCTCCAGAGGACATGTATGAAGAGGTTGATGAAAGTGGACGAGGCGAAAGAGGTATGCCGAGACTGTAGCGTTTGGTGCTTCGTTCCCTCTGCCTTCCCCGCTAGGGATATAGCGTGAAGTTAAGACGAAACAAAAATAAAAGATATCTTACTTCATTTTCAAAATTAAATTAAGTAAAATATATTTTATTTCTAACCGTTAAATTATGGTTTTTCATAATTTTTACCCGTATGTACAAAAGAAAACAATTGTAATCTAGAGTGTTTTTATTTATTTTATTTAACTTACTAATAACTTTACAGATATTTTTTTTCTATAATAATATTTTATGACATTTTTTTTAAATACACAAGGAAATTCTAAAATTTTACCAAATATTTAACCAAATCCCGCAGGAGTGTGGTTAACTCGTAACTAGAGCAGTGCGACAGGTTAAGCTTTGTCGTGCTGTACATGTACTCGTAGCTGGTTGTTTTTGATTGACTTAATAAAAGCTTGTATAAATAATATTATTTTCAGGGTTTCGTATCTAAAAAGTAAAATACAAAACATAGGATAATGTTCTTGTCTAACTATTCATTAATATTAAAATCCAGTGCAAAATTAAATTTTGATCACTTGAAGATAAGAAGAAATAGAAGAAGAAAAGAGATAAATGGTTTTTGATAGTGTTTTTCATAGTTCATTTCGTACAAACCTAGTGAATACGTCTGCAAACTTAAACTTTGCTATATTTTATAAGTCTTGTTCTCATTGGCCCTTAAACTCAGAACACGGAGATATTAAGTTGTAGAAAGGGATTTTTTTTATCTTTTTAGTTATACTCGTAATATTTCTATTTCTTCAAAGTCCATTTACCATATTTATAATAATCGGCATTGGCGGCTTTAAAGTATGTAATCTAAAGAAAAAAGGCAATGAGCGCCCACTGTAGATTATATCTTTTTCCTAATTCAGTTATAGTGGATAGACGTACTATTGTCCCACATATAGCATGATAGAGAATCTAATAGAGAATCTAAAGTTAAAATACTTTCACCGCTCACCGGCAAAGTTCATGATAATTCGTGTAGTGCCACTCGACAGTGATTGATCAACACTGTACTTTGTCGATCAGTGTAGGAAAACACAAACACAAAATAATTGTACCATTTCGCCTCAATTTCCTCTATGACATACTTGGTTTATATGTATGTTCTTCCCCAAGGCTTTCCTTGGGCACGGGCACCCACACAGTCTCGACATTTCGTGCTTGGACTTTAGTGATTCGTAAAGATATATCCTGCGTACCCTTGTCCCTACCAAGATATGTAAATTTGTACCATAGTATATATACTACGTACAAGGATGTTAAACCCTTTTCTCTGGATCGCTTCACTGCAGTCTTCCGGATATTGGCCCTATTGTTGATCACATTCCAAGAGCCTATATATACTCATCTACCATGAATCAAGATTTGTAATTTCCTACATTTGCCTGTTTGTTTACCTCTCCCAAGACTATTACAATATCAGGAAATTGAGATCGAGCAGATAATACCAAGAGCCTGGTCTCTTCGTACTATCGGCTGTAGTATTGACAGCATTGTAGAAGTCAAAATTTGAGACTGAGATAAAACTAGATAAGTAGAATTGTACGATGGAGATTTTTCGATCTC
>DWMZ01003937.1:0-12205 GCA_018249855.1 Eueides tales michaeli | reverse complement strand
TGTGACTGTTTAACCGATAGGTTCTGGGTTCGATCCCCAGTCGAGGAAATGAAATATTAAATATTTTCAATTTAAATATTTAATGTTTCATTTTCTCGCACTGTTAATAAAGCAAAGCGCGGCGTAGTGTTCTGCCACTCAACACGCAATGCCTCAAATTCGGCGGAAAGTGGGGAACGAAAGTGTAGGTTCCCGGGTTCCCTCTGCCTTGTGCGAGATATTGCGAAAAAATCATGAATTTAATTTTATTTATTTAGATTGATTTTTAACTTTAATAATTAGGCCTCTTGTGGCACAGATGGTCAAGTTTGCTAATGTAATCATGACAGGTTGTGTGTTCGATCCCCACTCAAGGAAATGAAAAGCTTAATATTTTTATTTCTTCACTCTGGTACTGAATTTAAGCCCAGTCGAATACGCAGTGTTGGCGGCCAATTCCGGAAAAAAGTGGGGATTGCAACAGACTTCCTTAACTCTGGGTTCCTAAGTTCCCGCTGCCTACCCTGCGATAATTTCAATTTTTTTTATTCTTCTAGAATCGTACATCATCAGAATATTCTTCGGTGAAGCATCACTGGTTCTACAAAGTAGAATACGAGGGTAAATCTGTATGGCGAGGTTTTTCAGTTGCTGATTCGAAGGCGCTGGAAAATGCCTTTAATAGCCGTAAGTTTGTTAATTTTTATAATTCTTAAAGTATTTTATTCAATTAAATGATAGACATGTTCTAACTTGTTGTGTTCACCAATAATAATAATCATTTTAGACCTGTCGTACTGTCGCGTGGGGAACAAGCTGTGTTTGTAAATGCGACAGATTATGGTAACAAGATAATGCGGCGTTGAGTTCTCCAACTCAAAATTCTTAAATTTGGCAGAGAATGGGGAAGTGTTTTAACGGAGCGTATTAACAATATGTTCCCACTTTCCTCCCTGCCTACTTTACTTAATATATCTAACTGGAACACTGTGCCCTATGTTTGAATAATTAAGTGGTATAATATATTTGGCGATATTTTTTTTAAACCTGTCGTGACGCAGCGACAGCGCATGTTGTAGATTCGATCCCCCACTCGAAGAAATGAAATATTTAATATTGAGAAATTAATATTTTAATTTTTGGCTCTGATAACAACGCAAAAAGCGGTGTTGAGCTCCGCCTCTCAACAAGCAAATTCTTCAAAAATTCGCCGGCAAATGAGGAAGTCTTAACACTGTATTTCCGAGTTTTCTCTGCCTACCCTACCATGTGCGGGATGCAGCGTAAAACTGAATATTTTTATTTGTTTTGTAGCGGAACTAAACGAAAACACGCTAGTAGCGACGGATGGTGGTCGTTACGATGTCAACGTGATGAGACGACTCCGTACAGCTGTTTACTGGAGTGAGAAACCTACAAATGTAATGAGGTAAGCATTAAATGAATGTGGGGATAAGGGTTCAACTAAATCAAGATTCATGTAAAATAAAGATTCATGCCTCAAATAAACGGAGGAATGGGTGGTTAAATAAAGATTCATGCTTTAAATAAATGGGGGAGGGTGGAGTTAAAATCAAGATCTATGCTTTAAAAAAAGGGGGGATGTATGTGGAGTTTACATCAAAAGGGATGGAAGTGGAGTTAACATCAAGATTTATGCTTTAAATAGATGGAGAGATGGGGGTGAAGTTAAAATGAAGATTTATGCTTTAAATAAATGGAGAGATAGGTGTGGAATTAAAATTAAGTTCAAATAAATGGGGAAATGGGAGTGGAATTAAAATCAACTTTTATGTTTTAAATCAATGGAAGGATGGGGATGGAATTAACATCACGATTCATGTAAAATCACCCACGATCAATTAAAAGGAATGAAGCATTATAGGTCTGTAAAGCCTTGTGGTACATCGTCGATATCAATTCTCAATCAGAGATTTAATTTTTTTCATTTCCCTGCTCTGGTTGCGGGGAGTTCCACCATTCCACACGCAATGTCGTCAGTATTCAAAAAGTGGAGTCGAAATATCTTAATGGAAAGAGACTGAGTGTCTTATCTCACGCTGTATCCCGCACTAAGCAGGATTCGCAGTGATAAGCGTACCCTGCTAAGTGCAGTGTGATGTTAAATAATCATCAAACACATAACTTGGGGTTTTAATGATTACCCAACTTACAATAAAAATATATATTTAATTTTTGATTTATTTTCTTTCACAGATGTAGTTGGTTCTATAAAGGCACATCAATAGATCCAAGATATATTCCATATACTGAAGATATAGCAGACAAACTTGAAGTAAGTTTAAATAACTTTCAAAAATATAACATATATTTTATAGTTTAGTGTTTTTAGGATTCAGGATTTTGTACCCCAAAAGAAAAAACGGAACCTTTATACGTTTATCTTGATGTCTTTCTGTCAAGAATATTTGTTTGGAGATCGCGTCCTTCACGCGATCTCCAAACATATATATATTGCGTTTAAATTATTATCAAATATTCTAGTCTACAGATCCTTAAAACAGAAAAAAAAATCTAAATTCTACTACCTCTGCGCACATTTATGCATCGTATTTACAGAATTATTTAGTTAATTTCAGTTCATTTCAAGAACTGATCTATAGCATTTTTAGGAGATTAGCCTCGTAATTAAAACCTAACCTAAAAAAAAAAACATTTATATGAAAGTCTTACTTACAGTTATGAAATTTGACACGAAACGAACTTACAATCATAAATAGATAAAAAAATTGAAAAGTCAAAATTTACATGTATTTTATTGAAAAAAGTAATAGTACAAACATTTACTTGTAGTTAATTTCATACAAAATTAATACATACGAACGCAAACATAAGTTTGTACTTTCCGTTAGTATATTGTACTTTCCGTTGACTTACAATCGTTATATTTGGACTAAAAACTCTTAGTAAAAAATATAATAGTAAAAAATCCGACTCGCACTTGACGATTTTTTTTTACGGTTCCAATTTTTTTTTTCAGGAAGAATATCGTCATGGAGTTACAACTGGGGAATGGCACAGACGTCTAATGTTGAACGATAATGAATTAGTTGTGATGCACGGACCATCGGTTATGGTGCATTTTGTTCAGAACACCAACAATGAAGCTTTTGCTACTGCACCTGTGAGTATTTTTTGTTGAATGTCTTTTTTGTGATGGTTTTAGGTTCGATTCTGGTTTCGGCAGAAAAGTGTTCTAACAATTTCTTTGATAAATATAGGTCAAAAGTGATATATTTGTATGTGGGGTGAATAGGAAAATGTCAAAGATTCGTTCTCAGTATAGTGTATTAGGAATGAGAAAGAAAATATTTTATTTTGTTCCCAAGTACCCTCTGCCTACACTGCTAAGTACGGGATTCAGCGTGAAGCTGACTGAGTGAATGGAAAAGAAAATATTTTATATTTTGTACAATCCTTAAACTATACACAACTTTTTAGAATGAAAATTCATCCTTTACCATATTACATATTATGCTTACCTATTATGCTTACCTAAATTTACTTAATCCAATTCGGTTCGCTTCAAGAGAAATATTACATGTTTGTATGTCTGTCTGTGACACTGTAGCTCCTGAATGTATGAATGGATTTAAATGCGGTTTGTAATCGAAAGCTCTATTTCTTGCCATCACGATGGTTCTTAGCTATGTTTCATGAAAATTGGTTCAGCAGTTCAAGAGTTTCAGGCATCTAGATGAGGATTTTTTTTAAATTTAAATTAAACGTGGATTATTATTTCATTATTATAAATAGGAATATTATAAAAGAACATTTTTTAAAATAAATTCAAAAATCCTTTCCTTTACTTTTTACATATGTTACCTAAGCTTACCTATACCTTTATCCTGTCTTATATAAACTTACCTAACCCTAGTTACTAAATTTCGGCAAGAAAGTGTTTCGTAACCCCATGATCAATGTCTGCGGTGATGAATCGAAGAAAATTGATCATCTAATCTTCATGGTACATGGGGCTGGAGAGTATAGACACCAGAAGGAGCGTTGTGTTAGTTGTTGAATGATTAATAATGGAGTATTTATTTTAACTCTCTTATTTTATATCCCGCAACAGGTTAGGCGGAGTGAACTTGGGAACCTTGTGTCTTAACACTTGGATCCTTCCCCTCCACTTTTCGCGGAGTATGAGGCATTGCGTGTTGACTGGAGCAAACAAATGAATATAATAAATATTTCATTTCCTCGAGCGGGTATCGAACCCACAACCTGTAGCGTTCACAGTCACACACGACAGACCTCAAATATTTGAATTAGGGTACTTATTTTTCGTAAACAAGTACTCAAAAATTTAGTAATTGCCCCAGGGTTGATATATAGATACCAGAAATATTTATCTTAATGCCCGACTCAAAAAGAGCCGTGTTATAAGTTTGACCTGTCTCTCTGCGTGTCTGTTTGTGGCAACGTGGCTCCTGAATTCGATAATCATTTTTTTTTCTTTTTTTTTTATAGCTTCACGCCGTATCCCGCACGAGGCAGAATAGGCAGACGGAACCCGCGAACCTAGTGTAAAGACACTCCGTTCCACTTCCGCTCCCCACTTTCCGCCGAATTTGAGGCATATATAGATAATCAATTTGAGTGCGTTTTTTTTAAATGAAATGCCTTGTATATTACAGTGGATTCTTAGCTATGTTTTATGAAAATCGGGTCAGCATTTCTACTACTGCGAGCATTTTGCCAACATTAAGTAGAAATAAATTCAAAAATTTCATTTGTTTTTTCTTAGCAATCTATGATGCGGCCTCGAGTGGTTAGACGAGGTTATACCGAATCAGAAATAGAAGATACTGAGCCATCCAGTATAGACCATCTGTTGTTGCTCTGTCATGGCGTCGGCTCCGCTTGTGATATGCGCTTCCGGCCTGTGGAGGAAGTAGGTGAGTTTTGGTCGCTGTTTAAATGCCGCACTTTTGCTTCGTAAAGTTTAAAATAAATACATTTAAAAAATCACTTCTGTTATCCTAAATTTAAAAACGTATAATAATTTGGACGAAGCAGAATTTGAACCCGCGCCTTTTGGAATCCGTCCAAGTGCTCTGACCACTAAGCCATTCTTTCTCACCAAGCTCCGTCGAAATTTTTATACGCTTGTTACAACTTATTTATGTTGCTAGCATCTCTGTAGAGAGATTTTTACAAATTTCCGCTACCCAAAGATAATTAGAATTATCATTTGGCAACAGAGAATGCTGTTTATTAAATATTTTTACTATTTTTAAAGTATTATTCCACACTTAGGAAAGAAAAATACTAAATTTAAATTTAGTATTTTTCTTTCTTAAGTGCGGAATAACACTATTATAGAGTAAAGTATTAACTAAATCGATAGATTTGTTTTCTCCGTTAAACTATGTTGTGATATTTTAAATAACTATTATGTTCATTAGAAGTTAAGTATTAATTATGATTTAAAGAATAATTTAGAAAGTTTAATCTTCTAAGGACAATTTTGTATCTGACTATGTTAATAAATGTAGTAATTTATTGTTACATGTTATTTTCACAATTTCCATAGATAGGTCTAATTAGATTAGCCTTTTATTTTGGCTTCACGCTGCATCCCACCCATTGCAGGGTAGTCGGAGGAAACTTGGGAATCAAGTGTTTAGACACTACCTTCCGTTCCCTACTTTTCGCCGAATTTGAGTTATTGCGTCTTGGGTGGTGCAACACAACGCCGCGCTTTGCCTTGGTCTGTATTTGGAAACGGAAGTGTCTTAATGAGAATGGAATGTCTGAGCATTAGAATCTCAAGTGCCCTCTGCACACCTTGCTATATCCGGGTACGACGTAAAGCTGAATAAAACTGTGATTCGGGAGAGTAAAATATTTAATCCTTTTATCCTTGCTCTGGTAACAAGACATTCCGTGGCGTTGAATTCTGCCATAAAACACGCAATGTCTACCCTGCAGGTTACAGCGCGAAGCTTGATAAAAGCAACATTTAAATTTTTGTATTACACTGAAAATAATGTATTTTTCAGCCTCACGATGTATCATGCATAGCAAGATAGGCAGAGGGAACCTGGGAACCTAATGTAAACAATTATATATTAATTTTCAGTAAACGACTTCAGATCAACAAGTCTGCAATTAATACAATCGCATTACAAGAATTCATATGACAGTGGCTTAGTTGGGAGAGTCGAGGTGAGTTTTACTTTTTTGTTAAAAAAAATAATTTAAACAACAGAAATGTTGTTTTAATTTCTACTTACTTCACGCTGTATCCCGCACATGTTAGGAAACATGAAAACGTAGTGCGAGTACACTCCGTTCAGTTACCCACTTACCGCTGAATTTGAGGTGTTGCGCTTTGCCTTGCTACCAGAACGATGAAATTAAAGCATTGAATGTTTCATTTGAAAATATCAAATATTTTATTTCCTCGAGCTTCCACCCTGTCGCTTATATGTGTGGATGTGTGATGACATATGTGGACATGCCATTATGTCGTGGCTCTGTAGCATCTACACAAGGCACTCTATCATAAGTGTTTTATATTTCTCTCCATGCTATACTCTTATTATATTTTGTATATACCTACGAATATACCTACTTTGTATTATTATATTTACGCAATAGTTAGTATGATGTTTTTTTTGATAATCCGTATAATACAATTAAAACATTGAAATTGACCATTTTCTTCTTAACTAAATTCTTAGCTTACTCTAACAACACACCCACACACAAGTACACACACGCACACACAAGTACACACACGCACACACATTCACACCCACGTACACACACACGGCTACCAACGCTCACCTCTTAATCCTAAAGGAAATTTATAACACATAATTTAATAAATAAATATATTATTATTATTGTTGCCTGTCGTGGCGCAGCGGCACAAGCGTGTGATTGTACCCGACAAGTTGTGGGTTCGATCCCCACTCGAGGAAATGAAATATTTAATATTTTCAAATCGAATATTTAATGTTTTTAATTCTTCGCTCTGGTAACAAGGCAAAACGCGGTGTTGAATTCCGCCACTCAACACGCAACACCTTAAATTTGGCGGATAGTTGGCAACCAAACGGAGTGTCTTAACACTAGTTCCCCAAGCTTTCTCTGTCTACCCTGCCATGTTTGAAATGCTGAGCTGAAGAAGAAGAGGAAGATGATTGCTATACCCGTTTCGACCCAGGTCCTCCCGATCTCGTGGCACTCCAGCCTGCACACGGGCGTGGGCGTGGACTCGCGCCTCGCGGCCGTGACGCTGGACAGCATCCCGCGCCTGCGCAGCTTCACCAACGACACCATCCTGGACGTGCTGTTCTACACCAGCCCCGTGTTCTGTCAGGTAGGGAGGAGGGGGCCTCGTTGTCGTTGTGTACGAGTACAATTTTTTATCATTCGGAAGTGTAAAAATAAATAAGATAAAATTTTGATAACCTTTTGTTCAATATTCTTATACTTGTAGGTTTTATCTCATGAGAATTTGCTTAAAAGTTATGAGCACGTTTACATTCTGAGCGTACTATTTTTTTTTGAAGGACAATGGAAGATAATACCATTTATTTCTATTTTGTAGGATATTTTTTGTTTTATTTTATCTCAGCTTCACGCCGTATCCCGCACATGGCAGGGTAGGCAAAGGGAACTTGGGAACCTAGTGTTAAGACACTCCGTTCCATTTTCGTGCCCCGCTTTCCGCCTAATTTGAGGCCGCATTTTGCCTTGTTACCAGAGAAAAGAAATGAATACATGTAATATTTAAATTGAAAATATTAAATATTTCATTTCCTTGACGGAGGATCGAACCGACAACCTGTCGCGTTTATAGTGTTGGTATTAAAATTTTTAACGTATAGCTTAGTGATCAGCTCTTGAACAGTTTCCAAAGGGCGCAGGTTCAGATCCTGCTTCGTTAAAATTACGATACATCTTTGACAATCAAGATTCACGTTTCCTAACTATGGAATAAATAGCTTTTTTAATTTTTTTCACTGTTTTTTTTAACAGTTAATAATAGATACAGTGTGCAGTGAACTGAACAGGATATATTACCTGTTCAAATCCAGAAACCCTGATTTCAAGGGGGGCGTGTCGTTGGGGGGACATTCCCTGGGGAGTGTCATCTTGTACGACCTCTTGTGTCATCAGGTAGCTGGGGTGAGTGGGGTTTAATTTTTTTTTAAGCAGGAATTAGAGGTAATCTATGGAATGTTACTATTAAAACATTTCTCATGTATCGTTGAATCGAGGTATGTTTTTTAGGCGTCAGATCTCAACGCCGTGTTTGGCCTCGTTACCTGAGAAAGGAAAATAAAAAAATAAATATTTCGTTTTCTCGAGTATGCATCGAATCCAGAACCTGTAGCGTTTACAGTCACAAGATTGTACCATTGCGCCACGATAGGCCTCGAGAAAGACTGACTACTTTCTAAAACAGTCTGATTACTTTCTTAAGAAGTCTGAGACTACCTTCCGGTTTTTTTACTTACTTTTTATTTTTTACATAAATATAGGATAAAAAGGAACCTCTTACCCCCGATAAGACGTTCATGACGGGCGCGGCGGGCACCGGCCAGCCCAGCGTCAAATACCCCGCGCTGGGATTCGAACCTGACGCGCTGTACGCTCTGGGTAGTCCTATAGGTGAGTTTTTGTGCTTTATGTTACATGTGCTATACTTTTATTTTTCTTATATACCAATATGTTTAATAAAAAAAACATTTTTAGTATTTTTAAAGTGTTAGTCTACACTTAGGAAAGAAAAATACTAAATTTAAAAACGTGTAAAAAATTGAACGAAGCAGGATTTGAACCCGCGCCTCTTGGAATCCGTCCAAGCGCTCTGACCACTAAGCCATTCGTTCTCTTCTTCTTGTTACAACTTATTATAAGCTTGTTTTCAAATTTCCGCTACCCAAAGACAATTCTTTAGAATGATCGTATCGCAAGAGAGAATGCTATTTATTAAATATTTCTACTATTTTTAAAGTGATATTCCACACTTAGGAAAGATAAATACTAAATTCAGCTAAATTCAAGTAGTTTTAACTTGGTGAATGAATGGCTTAGTTGATCAGAGCGCTTGGACGGTTCCCAAGAGGCGCGGATTCAAATCTCAAATTTTTTATACGTTTTTAAATTTTGTATTAAAAACATTTTTATTTTATTTTACTCATTTTAAAGTTTTTTTTAGCTTCACAGTGTATCCCGCACAAGATAAGGTAGGCAGAGGGAACCCGGGAACCTAGTGTCAAGACACTCCGTTCAACTTCCGTTTCACACTTTCCGCTGAATTTGAGGCATTGCGTGTTGAGTGACGAAACTCAACGCCGCCCTTTGCCTTATTACCAGAGCGAAAAAATGAAACATTAAATATTTAAATTGAAAATATTAATTATTTCATTTCCTCGAGTGGGGATCGAACTCAGAACCTGTCGGTTACAGACACACGCTTGTGCCGTTGCGCCACGACAGGCCTCAATTTTAAAGTTTTAATCCATATTTAAAAAAGAAAAATTCTTATTTTAAAAATATATAAAAGTTTGATTGTAGCGGGTTTCAAAGCCTTTTATTTAGTAAAAAATTTTAATAAATTTCATTCTCTCTTGCCAAATTATTATATTAAGGAATTGTCATTGTGCAGCGGAATTCTGTAATAGAGACGTCCCTACAGAGATGCTATCAACATAAATAAGTAAATATAGTTTGATGAGAACGTATGGCATAGCGGTCAGAGCGTGTGGACGAGGGGAACAGTGTCTTAACACTAGGTTAACAGGTTCCATTTCCCTACCCTGCTATTTGCTATATCCAGCAATTATTCCCGTGTGAAAACAAAATTAGAGACCTATCGTAGCGCAGCGGCACAAGCGTGTGACTGTAACCGACAGGTTGTGGGTTCATACACACGAGAGGAAATGAAATATTTCATATTTATAATTTAAATATTTAATGTTTCATTTCTGCGTTCTGGTAATAAGGCAAAAGCGCGGCGTTGAGTTCCGTCACTCAACACACAATGCCTCAAATTCGGCGGAAAGTGGGAAACGGAAGTGGAACGGAGTGTCTTAACTGTACGTTCCCGGGTTCTCTCTGCCTACCCTGCCATGTGCGGGATATAGCGTGAAGCTGAGTAGAAAACGAAATTAACTATTTTCTAATTCATATAAGCGTAGAAACACAATCTTAACACGAGGTTCCCAGGTTCCCTACCCTATTATACTAGATGCAGCGTGATTTTTTCCTCTATATTCCAGAACTAAAAGACACAATGGCGCGCGTCGGTGCCGATATAAAACAGAAAGTGATAGAATCTATAAAAAACACTTGGTCGAGCATGTGGAGGTCGCAGCAGCCCTCGGATCAGCGTCTGGAGAAGGTAATGTATGATTACCTGGTAATATACAGATTATTTTCCAAATTTGAGGAAAAAAAATAAAAAAAAACAAATTTGAAAGAAGCGGGATTCGAACCCGTGAGTCTTGGATGCCGTCCCAGCGTTAAGCACTAAGCCATACGTTATCATAACGATATGTTGATTTTTTTTAAATGTTTTTAGCGTCTGTGTTTTCGCTTGGTTTCTAAGGAGTGCAGGTTCAAATTCTGGTATGGTCCAATTTTTTTCTGCTGGCTTCACGCTGCACGTGGCAGAGTAGGCAGAGGAAACTTGGGAACCTAGTGTTAAGACACTCTGTTTCGCTCATCACTTTCCGCCGAATTTGTGTATTGAGTGTTGAGTGGCGGAACTCAACGCTGTGATTTATCTTGTCACCAAAATGAAGAAATTAAATATTTTATATTATCAATTTAAATATTATGTTTTTTTTTAATTTTTATCTATACTTATAATAAATCTGTGACTGATCACTGTCTGTATATAGAAGATATATTAAATAACATCTTATAGGGGACGTTTATTTATGTAGTAGGGACCAAAATAGTGATTTTTAATTTTTTGGCCTGTCTGTGCGTTTGTACGCGCTAATCTCAGAAACGGCTAATTAATGCAATTTAGTATTATTATATTAACAATTCGTTTTTTTTTTATTTAAATAAGATTATAAATAAGAGTTGCGCCAATTTAAAATATTAACGTTGACAAAATTGATACAGAATTTTTATTAATTTAGCTGTCATTTTAGTTTTCAATGTATAGATATTGTCTTAAAAGTGATAATGTTATTAGAACAAGAAAGTAATTGAGATTTTTTAATAAGATAGTGTGATTGAAACGGGCGAAGCCGCGGGCGGGCAGTATATATAATTCTTCTTCTAGGTAGTCGAAGAAGAAATGGAGAAAGAAGAATTGACAGCGGAATCTAAAGAAGAACATGTGAAGCCTACTGAAGTGAGTTCAATTTTGTTTTTGCATAGAATATTTTAAAATATCTTTATTTACAATTATCTGCTTTATTTTCATAAAATGCGGCGTTGAGCTCCGCCGTGATAAGTATGGAATCCGGTCTAGACGCGGTGTTCAATGGCGCATCGTTAAAATTTTTATACGTTCCTATGTATAGATTAATATTTTAAACTTATTAAAAATAACTAGTGATTTAACCGTTTTTTTTCTCTAGTATTGAAATAACGATTAATCACTAGTTATTTATCGGTTATGATATTAGCTATTATAAGCACTTCATTTTTCCATTTACCACGGGAATCTGGAGGTGTTCCTTGTTGACTGACGTAACTTAACGCCGCGCTTGGCCTCGTTTTTTTTCTTTCATCGAGCAGGGACCGATCCCACATCTGCGCTACAGCCTCTGTTCAGCCAACACTCAATATAAGTCTAGAAATTTATATTTTTCCATCTGTGCATGCTGAATGCTTAAACAGTGCTTACTTACTTCCTTATCTTCGCGCTATATCGCTAGCGGGGTAGGCAGAGAGAACGGAGCGCCAAACGCCGCGGTCTATAAATAGCTCAAATATTATATATATCATGAACATATAACGTGCACGAGTTTGAACCCGCTGTCTGCGTGCCAGCTGTCGGAGGCGATGCTGGGCGCGCTGAACGGTGGGCGGCGCGTGGACCACGTGCTGCAGGAGGCGCCGCTGGAGATGATCAACGAGTACCTGTTCGCTATGAGCAGCCACGTGTGCTATTGGTGAGTTACACATACAGACAAACACACACACACATACACACACACGCTCACAAGCCGACAGACACGCACACACAAATACACATACACACGCCGACAGACAC
>DWMZ01003936.1:0-12205 GCA_018249855.1 Eueides tales michaeli | reverse complement strand
CACTATAAAAAATGTAAATGTAGGCCCACGCGAATCATAAATGCTACAATTTCCGAACGTGTTCTCCTGTGTTGCACTTAGCTTGGATGGCTCTTCATCCAAGCACGTCTCTTTGTTACTTTTTTAAGATTGTCACGTATAGCGGTTTTGAAATCTTTTGTTTATATTTAGGTAAAAAAGAAAAATATCGGTCAAGTATATGTATCTTTGTACTGACCCTGTACAAAATAGAAAATCTACTGTATTATTATTATTACTCTAGAATTAAATAAAGTAATATAAATATCTAAACTTAAAAAAGCTTAATACTTATTTAGAAAGCGCATATGCCGTACATTTATGGATATAATGTAAGAAATATGTTATTCAGAATATATAATACATTTTAAATTTGTTTCTTATTATTATTTTTTGTATTTACCGATCATAAAATCAAAGATAGATTTTAATTCAGAAAAAAAACTTATCAAATTCTTAAAAATGTATATTTTTTACATTATATAATTAACAAAATCATTTGGTATGTTAAGTACACTCTTATTATTTAAAGTATACATATTTAATTTTTAAGGTTTTACGCTGTTTCCCGCACACGGTAGTGTTAAGTGTTAAGTGTCTCCCTGTGTCCTTACCGTTCCGCACTATCTGCCGAATTTAAGGCATTTTGTGATGAGTGGCGGAACTCCTTTTACTTCTAGAGCGAAGAAATGAAAACATTAAATATTTTATACCCCCAGAGTATGGAATACACCCACAACCTGTCGTGCTTACATACACGTTTGTGCCCCTGCACCACGACAGGCCTCAATCGACAGGCTTTAAAAATACATTATTATTTGATTTAACTTTACTATCAATATTTATTACATTATTATTAATGTATTCAATTAATATATATATATATATATATATATATATATATATATATATATATATATATATATATATATATATATATATATATATATATATATATATATATATATATATATATTATAAAGAGAAAAATATATGTTATAGCTACAAACAAAGTTATCAAATATATCTATGTCTATCTATATTACGTAATATCAAGTTAAATACTGACAATAACATAATTCGATAGAAGGCAAATTACTTAGTTATTCGGCAAAGTTCATGTTTATCCGGAACTTATAGGGAACATCTACAACACTACTTGTTATATCTCCAGAGATTAGACGAACCAGTCTCAATACTGTAGAGATATTAGCCGTTCTTAAAATTTCAGAACATTATTATAGATTAATACAAGAGTATTACTTTTTATAAATGATACCTATCTTAATTTTTTATAATGTTTTTTAGATTTATCCTTTCCGCCGCAAAGGTTGATAGAAGGAAATTTACTGATATGGTAGTCCGGTCCTCACTTTCTACCCATTGTTTCTGGATATTGTGTTCAGATTATGGTAACGCAACTTGACTTGTAGAGCAATAAAATTGAATTTTATTTTTAGTTTATACTTTTACGGCAGTGACGCTTATTGGAAACGTAACTTAAGAGTATTGTATGTTCCAATTCTGTACAGTACCGTGTACAATTTACTTTGCGAAGATACACTTAAAAGAGTATTGAAATAATTGACCCTTAAAAATAATAAATTGTTGAGGCATGTCGTGTCGCAAGAGCATAAGCGTATGACTGTGGACGCGACAGGTTGTGGGTTCGATCCCCACTCAAGGAAATAAAATATTTATTATTTCATTATCTTCGCTCTGGTAACAAGGCAAAGTGCTGCGTTGACTTCTGCCATTTAACAAGCATTGTCTCAAATTCAGCGGAAAGTGGGGAATGGAACGAAATATCTTAACACTAGTTTCTCAAGTTCTCGTTGCCTACCCCGCCATGAGTGAGAATACAGCGTGAAGCAACAAAAAATGTTAAATATGGAATAAATGTTATAAAATATATGAATAAAAATACCGAATATCACATAAGAGTTACTAACGGTATACGATAGGTATATATGTACGTAACTTAAATAGTAGAGTAATTTTTATATACAAAATATCACTGGTACTTGTTATTGATACGAATGAAAGTTTGAACTTAGTGTTAATAATTTTAATGCCTCTATCTATTATCTATCTATTTAATGATCTTTTATATATTCTCCTTAAGGTACACAATATTTTACGTAATAATATTATATAAATGAATTTGGGCAAGTGCCAATGTATTAGCTTCGGCTACTGAATATGCAAGTGCTTATGATTTAGGTTGATTTTTAGTGAATTAAATTAAATATTTATCGAATCTCTTTGTTACAGAAATAAATTTATGTAAGATTTGTTTGTAGACTAGCAGACTAAAAATTAAAATGTTTTAGTTCGCAAATTATATAAGAGCTTATTTAGTAAAACGATTCTAGACAGTAGTGTTTGTGTTGGGATACTGTAAATTAAAACATTATTTCTGAAACAAAATTATAATAGTCTATCCCACCTATAAATGTGTTTTGCTGACTATTTTTCTAAATTAATTACTTTCAGTAAATGCTGTTTTAAAACAAATTTAGACACAAATATATACATATTGGCAACTTGTAGATATATTGTAAGGAGAGTGGCAAGGCAGCTGCAATCCATTAACGCACGAGGGATTACGAATGTTTTGTGACAAATCTCACACAGGATTATGAGCTCGTACACTTCCTCAAAACAGAATTTACATTAGACAAGCCTCTTTGTGCAATCGAGAACTGAATAATTAATTTCAAATTGAATAATTTACAAAATTCCTACGTATACATCCAAAATTTTATGTGAGCGTTTATGCATTTGAGCATTATGTATAAACTTTGTTCGAAATGAAGATAAAAATATATTTATATTAATGTTCAACTTTTTAGTAGTTAAGGAATTGTATGATAATTTGATTTTTCAATGCCTCGTCCCCCGTACAAATATCTCAAAAGCCAGTAAACTGTTTTTTTATTCGTATTATATTTTAATTGTTACTTTTTAACTTCACACTGTATCCCACACGTGGCAGGGTAGGCAGAGGGAACTTGGGAACATAGAGTTAAGTTGGTTCCGTATTGCTTGTTGAGAATCGAACCCATGACTTGTCGAGCTTACAGTCACACGCTTGTGACCCTGCGCCACGACTGGCCTGAATAAATTATTATTTTAGCAATTAAATTGAGATTCTATATCTTGAGCGTCAATCACCTAATTAATGTCTTTCGTAGGACGGGAACGCTTAGCTTTTAAACGTCATTTAATTTTTATTTATTGTTATATTATTTATTTTTGTTGTTTTTTTGTTTTTGATTTCCAAAATTATCATTGTTAGCAGTTAACTATAATAAGCATTCTCATTCAGCCATTACGCATAGCCACATAAATGCGCTGACGTATAACGAGAAGCCAAAATACACCAAGCGCAATTAATTTATAACATAATATCATTGTTTAGAACAGCACTAAACAGCTGTTAACACCAATTGAGCCGTGGAACTGAATAATCACATAATAAATCCATTTTGGCAAATTATGCTAGTTTAAGGCATTGTAGGCTAATATAGTTTGAAATATCAATGTTTATCGTAACTAGAGTTTATTTATGTTTCTTCTCGATGTTTTGCCCTTGATATCCGTTGATACAATAGCTTAAGTGGTTGTAAATCAACAGTAAGAGGACTTTTTCAGTCAAATATTTATTTCCTTAGATTTTTATTATTTTCTTTTTGTATATAAAGGCAACTAAATATAAAATAGTGTAAAGTATTGTGTAGTGTTCTGTGGAAAAAAGCTGTAACTCTGTTTGAATTATACAAAACGCTCACCATCTGTATAACTTTTAGCATGAATAAAATTTAACGACAAAAATTTTAGAAACCAACCGAAAATTAAACTCTTTCAGCAGCTTGTGCCAAAACGTCGCTTTACTTCGCTTAAGCAAAATGGTATAAAAAACTTACAACACAAATACTCGTATGTCTTCGCTTTTTCATAGAGATGCACTCGAGACGAAATATTTAATTATTCTACTCACGCTCAAGCTTTATTTTAGTCTTCTTTTTATGCATTTCATAGCATCCATCTTGTAACAACGTGACGAAAATGAGGTGAAAATAAGATGTAGTAAAAACGTGAGACGAAATCGAAATTATCTAAAACCGTAATATAACGTGGATTTTTTGGTAAAATATTTCTTCAACATATAATTTAGTGTGTAAGAACAATACAAGAGATTATTTAACTATCGCATGGCTACGTTATCGTAATAACAGTATTTTTTTTGGGTTTTCCTTTACCATACGCTTCAAGTATTAGTCGAAATAAAAAATCGTAATAAAAAAGAATAGTTATCCCTTACGATATAAAAATTCAAAAAATTACTCGTCCAAATATTAAAGGAATGTATAAATGTTACTTTTTCTCTTTCGAGTTCACGCTGTATTCTGCACGTGGCAGGGTGAGCAGAGGGAGCTAGTTAGGAACCTAGTGTGGAGACACTCCGTTTCGTTCCCTACTTTCCGTCGAATTTGAGGCAAAAGGCGGACCTCAACTCTCGTGCTTCACCTTCTTAAAATTCAGCGCGAAAAAATGAATATATTTCATTTGAAAATATTCAATATTTCTCTTCTTCGAGTAGGGATTGATGATTGATTCCACAACCGGTCTGTATTTCTAATCATAGTATTAGTACGCTGTTTAAGTTAGTAAATAAAATTTACTCTATTGTTTACTCACTCACTCACTTAGCTTCACGCTGTATCCCGCACTTGGCAGAGTAAACAAAGGGAACTTGGGAACCTAGTGTGACGACACTCCATTCTGTTCCCCACTTTCCGCGGAATTTGAGGCATTGCGTGTTCAGTGATAAAACTGAACGCTGCACTTTGCATTGTTGCTGGAGAGAAGAATTAGCAGGAAAAAGAAAATATTAAACATTTAGTTTTGCTCGAGTTCCCCACTGAACCTTCCCACTCACACCCACAACCTGTCGCGCTTAAAGTCACGTGCTTGTGCATATATATTTCATATAATAGATACTTGATTACCTTTTTCGTTTGATTTAGTTATAAATAAAGTTATGATCTCATAAAATAAAAACGTCATAGTGTCCGAATATAAAGTGACTAACTGTGTATAATAAAACTGTTAACGATCGACTGGATTGTTGAGGGTTATTTTTATTTGCTCATTTTACTAAGACAAAGTACGGAATTGACTATACTACCTACTCATCACCCAATGTCTTGTTATCTAGTGGAAAAGGAACCAAAGGGTAATGAAAGTGTTTTGCCACTATATTTGCTTTTCCCCACATATAGCAGAGTAGGTATAGAGAGATACCTACTCTGCTATATGTGGGGAAAAGCGTGTAAATTTATTAATTATGTATTTAGTAAGACGGTGGTCTACTCCTATTAAGACGAATCATCTCGTAACATTGCTATTATGTAGACTGAAACAAAGTATCATGTCATTGATGACATTTCTTTTAGCTACTGTAGTTTGTTCTCAAAAAAAAATGTTGAAATAGTAATATTGATATTTTACATCATATAAGCACCTTATACAAAAGTGCACATTATATCTGGGTATTCAACCTGAGGTAGTGAAAATATAATATGCATTATACGAAAAACATGCCCGAGCCACTCCCAAGAGGGAATAAAATTCATATAAAATCATGCTTTGGAGTTACTGTGAAACTATACATATATTTTATTACTGAAAAAGAATCGTTAATAATTTTAGAATATTTTTAATGACATCTGAAGCTTGCATCATTTAGTGTATATTATGTTCTGCAGCTTACCTGACTTAAACTGATATCGCAGTGGAAGATATTGGCACTTTTTAAATTTTATTTATTTATAATGCTATTTTCGAACTTGTCGACTAAAATTTAAAAATACATATATGCTTTACTATACATATATTTATATTACTATAAAAATGTTGTTATAATTACAATCTTAATATAGTAGCATATATGCTGATAGCATTTCTAACCTAACTCTAATCCTCGTGCTTGACCCAGTTTCAAATATTCGCAAATTGTGGCAAAGTAAACACGCATCGCGTTAAAACCCTATACGTTTCATCTACATTATATATGTAGGTCCAAACAAACATGTGTATACAGCGTCGTTTCTAAATGAGGATCATAATATAAGTAAAACAAGAAACACAATCACATCTTGAGAAGTATATTCAAAGAACAATGAATGTTGTATATGTGTACATATTTAGGTAATATGTGTACATATTTAGGTATAACTATAAAGCTCCAAAAAATGCCACTTGAAATTAAGAATATTTAATCTAAAAAGAAAAATATAAACAAGTCAATTTAAATCTTTCAAAAGCCCCGGACCAAATCAAAAAAACGTAGCGCAGCGTTTTTTAGTTTATAGCGTGAAGCTAAAAAAGTCAAATTTTCATAAAACATTATTAAGAACCACCGCGACAAATAATGCTTTCGATTTCAAAAAATCCGCACTCAATTTATTACGATGCTACTGTGCCATAGACAGACGGACAAGTCCAACTAATTATGTTACTATATATACTACATATTTTTATTCTGAAAACCTGCTAACGATAATTAATTTCAGAATTCTCGTAACCGACATAATATTTCCTTTACATAATAAAGCACTTATATGCTTAAATATATTGATATATATGTACGAGTATAAACTATACTAATGCGCTTATTATGTTCTGTCTCACAAAAGTGGAATAATTCTCACGGGGACGTCGCTCTGGGCCACTTGAAACGGCAATTGTGTTGATTCTACCAGCATTTGCCGTCGGGTGAAATGAAACGGGCTACTAAAAGCGCCAAAACTCCCCATAACAAACATAAAACGTAAACAATGTAGAGTATCACGCGAGCACACTTCGTGCCGAACGACACGCCACTATAGCTACATTATTCACAGCTTACCATGGGATTGTACGACTGTTCTAAATCATGTACACTTGTGTTTTTTCACATTAAAATATTTTTAAGTCGACTTTAAATTTAAACTGCTAAGTAAATACATAAGTTATAAACTTAAATTAATATATAATTCTAATTGACTATTTTATATTAATATAAATTCTTCTTTTAATTTTATTTGTTATTTCCAACATAATGCGACGCATTTGTGTTGCATACAGAAACGTCATTATTCTTCCGCCGATATCGATTTCAGCTATACGCTTTGTAGAATAATTTAAATTGAATTCGATGATCATTATTTTTTAGCTGTCATTAAATAGTAATTTCTCTTTTGATATTATTTTTAAATTTGGGCGTTAAACAGCGCCTGCTGAATGGCAGTGTTTAAACACGCACTTGGACTTTTTTAAATCAATCTATGAAACTAAGATATTTTAAACGTAAGTTAATTGGTTAGAAACTGTTGTGTATTAATTTAAAACTGTTTTCTAAACCACTACTATAGTTAAGAAGCTGTTTTTCTAAACCACTACTATAGTTTAGAAAACAGTTAATTTTACACGTGTATGTAAGTGTAAAATGAACTGTTTTGCTACGATGTAGTAAGACCGTATCAGCTGAATCACATTTTATTATCTTAATGTAATACCGACGGAAATACAGTGTAAATGACGAATTTATTATTATATATGATTGTTTACTGAGGCTCAATTGTTTCGAAGTGGTATCGGTTAGTAACGCTAATAAAATTCAAGTGCTTGATTGTCATTTCGATGCATGGTCTTTTCTATGGTAATTTGAACGCTTTCTAAACACGAATTCGAGACTTTTTTGGTGAATAGATTTAATTGATAAAATTTTGTCGCATTCAGTCAGTTCAATTATCAAAATTGTCGGTTGTTTATTTTAATAGTATAATATTTCTAATTGACTTTTGTCACATGATAACGTAAAATATCAAATATTTAATTAAACAATATTCAAAATGTTATAATTATATTATACACCTAAATGATAATAAAATGTAAATGATTATTTTTGTTTAATGAAATGTCATAAGGCATATTAACCAGTAATAATCTAAGTGTTTCTGTGCCTTTCACCTTTTTAAATAAGTTAAATAAAGACGTTTAAAACATGCGGAAGTAGGAAACATAGAGTTCCATCACTAGTAACTTCCTGATTACCTAATTTGGGAGCTTCGTAAGCATACAAAACGAATAAATATATCCACTTAGTGAATGAATTACCAATGTACGAGTAACTTCTTATTTTGTATATTTATAAAGTGAAACAAAGCGTCGAGCTTTCGTGTGATTTAAATGTCCTCCCGCACCGATAAGGCCCCATAATTTATTTCAGTTTGATCGACACCCTTATTGAATTGAATCAGTTTTGGAGAACAAAGCTTTATAACTTTAACTGTAGAATAAATAATAAACAAAATAAATCTAAAAATCTAAATTGCAGCACAAGTAGCTTATTTTTTCGTATACAAGATTAGTTAATGTGAAATTAAAAGTAATAGAAATTATAATACTTATTTATATTGCAGAATATTTGTCTGTGTAAGGTAGCACAACTATTTTTGTAACACTCATTTATTTCTAAAATCAAGGAATCTTCATAAATTTTGCTCAAGGAATATAGATATATATTTCCAAAAGAAATATATATTTCCAAATGTTAATAAAATAATTATTAACTTTCTATGAATAATTTTACGATCAGTAGTAGATTGGCAAATCAATTTTATCATACTTAATGTATCAAGCCGAATAGTAGGGCAGGGGTCAGATGCCATCAATATAGGCTAAAAGTCAAATGCTACAAGGACGGCCTTGTCTGTTAATGCTAATTTATGTTTCACCTTATTTGATTGATTTGGATCTTTGTTTTGTAATTTTGTATATTTAGAGTTCTCGTTCTAAATATTATATTAAATACGAGAAGATATCTTTAATTTGATTTGATGCTTCTCGTGGCGCAAGGGCACAGTTGTATGAATGTAAGCGCGACAGGTTGTGGGTTTGATCCCCACTCGAGGAAATGAAATATTAAATATTTTCAATTTAAATATTTAATATTTCATTTCTTCGCTCTGGTAATAAGCGATCTGAAAGAGCTCTGGTAACACAGTAAATTAAAGCAAAGGGCAGCGTTGAGTTACGTCACACAACACGCAATGCCTCAAATTCGGCGTAAAGTGGGGAACGAAACGGAGTGTCTTAACAGTTGGTTCCAAGTTCACTCTGCCTAGCCTGCTATGTGCGGGATACAGCGTGAAAGAAAATAATATAAATAATAAAATTCATATTCTTTACTGAATTACATATTCATTATATAATAATTTGGTCGCTGAATATGCTAAAAATTCTTGAGTTACACCTAAGTAGGGCCTAAAGATTATCTACTTTGGCGGCCTTAAAAGATTGAAGGTCCGGATTACATCGGACCTTCAATCTATGATTTTAGCCTCTTAGAAAAGTTTTCTGGTTCGTAATGAGTAGGTTATCTTCGTTTCAAGGTTGGCAAAAATATTTTTCTGTGAGAGAAGATGTGCAATAATCTAAATATATAAATAATATTTAGATATTTTTATTTTAATTGTTATGGTAATATTTTATTTCGACTTTATGCTGTATTTCGCACATGGCAGAGTAGGCAAAGGGAACGTCGCATTTGGGCATTGCCTCCATAGGAGCACGAACTCAACGACGCGTTTTGCCTTGTTACCACAACGAAACTTTTAATATTTCATTGGAAAATAATTCATATTGCATTTTCTAGAGTAGGTTCCAAATCATAACCTATTGCTCTTACAGTCACACGCTTGTGCCCCACTTTTAACCAAATTTGAGGTACTGTGTGTTAATTAGAGGAATTAAACACCACTCTTCCTATTGTTACCAGAGCGAAAAAATACAAATTATTAATCATTTGAAAATATTAAATATTTCACTTCTTTGAGTGAGAATCGAACCCACAACCTATCACTTAAATCACATGCCCCTGCGCCACAACAGGCCTCTAAATTTCAATTGTTAAAATATATTAATTGTATTACGTACAATATATATTATTTTATCATAACTTAAAATTGTATAAATTTGAAATTGAAACAATTAAGCTTTGAAATTAGTATCTAATTAATATTTTATTAGTATATAATAAATATCTTCATTAAACACTAAAACACGTTTGTTAAACATATAATCCTAGCATATAGTGTATGTAACACTATATGTTAGGAAGTGGTAACCCTGAAGCCGCATAGCGACTCCATTGTGTTGAAAATCGGCCGCTTACATTTTAACTGTGTGTGGTTGAAGCTGAAGAAACAAGAAATTGCTGTTTTGTTTCACGATTGTTACTTGTAGAAACTTTAGGCCTTATCAACGGCTAGAGGCGTTTTAGCATGTGCAATTTTAATAATCGTTTTTTACACATTTTCATGAATTCATAGTAATAAATATAATATATCTTCTCTTCTACAATCTGCTCTTCATGATCTAAAGAATTTATTGCCCTGTATCTAAACATTTAAGTCAATTCACAATACCTGATCAGAAAAAGAAAATTTATATATTTAGCTTTCTGTACTACAAAAAAACGCTCAAGCGCAAGTCGTTTTGATGACCCCAAGAAGGGTTTTGTACCAATATCAAGACTCAACGGGAAGTCCAATTAACTCTTAAAAGTAAGATAATTTTGAGGGCGTATGAACTAATTTTGTATGAAATAAAACACAATAATTATAATTGATTATAGTTTTTTCAATGACTGACAACAAATTGAATCTATGAAATTTTCACTTTTCCTTTTGAGGTGCAGAAGCCTCAAACACGAAATTCTATTGACATTACTATATTTTTCGTCTGTCTATTTCTCTATCAAGACCACTGTTCTCAAAATCACGGGATATATCTACGGTACTGTCTTCTGGAGCATTCAAATCAAAAGGTTATAAAATCAAGGCCAAGCATTCGAAAATTATGAGCGTTTGTGCTTCATTTACAACATTTTCCTTTACGTATTAAATTGACCGTAAAGTCTAAACCTGTTGTGTAAGGCTCATTGACCTAGAATTAAGAAATTTGGCAAATTTATACTACATATCAAAGCAATATTCCGAAAATCACCATTTAAGGGTATATCTTAATTTCGTAAAAAGTAACTGCATACTAAAATTTGTCAACTTTATAAAAGTCCATTAAATTTCTTGTACTTCCCGCTGACCTACAATAAATAAAGTCCTCAGTGGGCGAATATGATTCACCATTGATAGGATTTATCTTACTAATTTTATGTTATTCTTTTACATTTTTATCATTACAATATTAATATAAATTTGCCTTACCGTTAAACAACATAAAATTTACACATTATTAAAACTGTAAAATACCAAAGATTTTAAATATTTTATATAAGAAGAATGAACAGTGAGGGACACTTTGCATTGTCCCGCTTAAATAGCCCAAGAAGACAAATTATAGTAATTATTTTATGTCATACGTCTGTACACCTCTCCGTCGAGATAAATATCTCGCGTTTACATATTGAGATTTTACAGAAATAATAATATGACGTATTTGTAATAATATCCAAACTTGTTTAACCGTAACATTACAAAATTATTATTTTTCTGTTATGCATAATACACATTGTCCTACCGTGGTAATTATTTAGTATAAAGATGAGAGTAGAAAGATTAAGTCTAGAATTTATATATTACATAGGTTTACTTATACACCAAATTGGCCTTTTTGCTAACATATATTAAAAGAGTACTTCATTTAAAAAATGTATTTTTATTGAAGCTTACTATTTTTAGTATATTAAATATCAGATATAAGGTACCTTGGAGCACAGAAAAAAGTAAGAAGAAACTTAGTGAACGCTTTCAAAAGACATTTACGCATCGTTTTGTTGCATTTTGTATAAAATTAGCAGTATTATCAAAAACTACCATACCATTTGGCACAGAGTGAGAAAATACAATACAAATACAGGAAATATTCTGAAAAGTTAAAATTTTAAATTACAAAAAAAAAGTCGTTACAAGGTGACATATGTACGTCGTTCATTTCATACAAAATTAATTCCCACAATCCGGACCTCATAATTGATACGGAACCCTCGTTGGCCGAGTTTCACTCACACTTGACTGTTTTTTATTAGGCATAGATAAACATTATAATCTGAACTACCACGAATAAATGTACTTCAACAAGTCTAAAACAAATTTATTTTCTAACGTCCACTCAAGTC
>DWMZ01003935.1:0-12206 GCA_018249855.1 Eueides tales michaeli | reverse complement strand
TAACAAGAAAATAGATTCGAGGTTGCATTCTTGTATATGTGTTACAAGTGTTGTTATGAATGTGCATCTAACTGATTGCGATTTGCGACCTACTATTGAATACTCCATACGGCAGGACAAGAGCAGTGATCAAATAATAATATATTTTTCATATGTACGAAGTATGTACAGGTGTCTATTTGAAATTACAGTCCGCATTTCGTATACATATTACAATTACGCAAGCATTAGCTATGCAGAGGGAACCTAGTGCTTAGACTTGCCTTGTTAAGTGCCTGAGCTTTACGCAAGAGAATATAAATAATTAAATATTATCATTCTCTCTAGATACGATAGTGTCGACGATATTATTAACTTACAGGTACACCTATTTAAAAAAAAATATTATTTTATTAATTTTATATAGTAATATATGATGTGAAATAAAAATCCCTAAAAGTATTGTCTTCAGAATTAAGTGGGATGGTAACGGAGTGTTTTAGCACTAGGTGCTATGTGCGGGATACAGCGTGAATCTAAAAAAAATATCACTACAGTGAAAGTTATTAAATATAGTAAAATAAAAGTAAATCACATTTCACAGAAGAATTTAAATATTCTAAAGTAATTCGCGTTCCACCGCGTACTGTGCTGTACTGTACCACGTGGTGTTACGCAACGCCGCGTCATCCGTGCGTGCTCACTTGTAAACAAACGCGGGCTGAGATTGACGCCGCCGCGATGCGAGTTATCTGTTACACGGAAGTGGTTGCTGCTCGTGCGTGCCAATCAATCAACAATTGCCAAAATAACGATCGTGGACGCTCTCAAATGTTGACAATTGCAAGATTTTTGTATCAAATGCGGCGTTAAATTACGTGCTTTTAAGACAAAATTATAGAAAATCATGGTTTACCACTATCACTATGGCTTCTTACACAAATTGTACCGTTAGCAGGAAAATTACTAATATTTTGATGAGACGCACTGACAGTTGGTGCTGTCACCGCATAATTATACTTTACTTAGTCGTGTTGAAATTTATTTTGTTGATATAGCGGCAAAGGCTGTGGTTTATTTTATTTATGGATGCCAACTGTACCTGCGTACAATACGCAAGGGTTGTTGGTTCAAACCCGAAACCCTTTCGAAGGCATTCAGTTATTTTTTTCGCCGCTCTGGAATAGGAAAATGTGGCGTTGAGTTCTGCTATTCAACATACAATATCTCGAATTTGGGTGGGAAAAGAACAACGGAGTGTCTTGACTTTATGTTCTCTTGACGTATATATATATACACACACCTACGAAGCCCTATTTGCACAATAGGGCTTCGTGTATCCTATCCATCCCAACATGCTTGTCTAAAGCAATATGCTCAACACGAGATTTTAATTAACGGTTTTCGTGTTCAATGAAATTACCTTTCGGTCCGTACACACTGTCTGCAATAGAATAGTGTCGGTCATGTTTAACTTGTATAGGTATTTGTGTAACTCTTGTAAACTCGACGAGCATTACTTTTTATTAAATTTTTTATACATCTGATGCCTGCAGGCGCTGAATGGGACAAATGAATTATTTAATATTTTTTTTAAGGCATTTCGTCCTAAAAACACTTCTTAACATTAAGTTCTTAGGTACCCCAACCCCAACCTGCTAGATACGGGATGAAGCGCGTAGCTCATATAAATCGTCACATAAGAAAATATAATTATATGAAAAAATATGGAAGAAATTCATGCGATAACTAACCATTTCTTCTAAACAATTCTTACCGTGAAAAGAAACCATATAAATAAACCACTGCACAGATTAACAATGTTAGCTATATAGTTGCTCGCATACCGCCTGGTAACAGACCGAGCTCCTTGCAGCGTCCTTCGTGAGTCGCGTATCAAATATCGTAAAACTCCATTTTCCAAGCAATAAAGTGGAGCAACGGCTAGATTCGGTCGACGACCCCAACACTGTGCCTATTCCAGATTTACGATCCGTCTACGATCTAGAATTTGTTTGGTCACTAAGCGCCAACAATTTTGAAGAATATTTGTGAGGACGGATGATTGTGATGCTGCAGAGAGATGAAAATATGTAAATACCTGTTATGTTGAAAAATGTTATACTTCTTTTCATTTTCATTGTCACTAAAAAGTTGTGTATATTAGTATATTAAACCATTCTTTATTTTAAGATTGCGTGGTGGGTTAGTGGAACAGCGTTTGTCTGTGGTTATGGGTTCGATCACATTGTACGCGGTGGAAGGAAAATTTTATTATTTAAATTTTTTCGCTTCAAATATGTAGTCCAAGTGTGATAATGAGTTTTGACACATAACGTGCTTTGTCTGGAAAGTTTAGCGGAATTTAAGGATTAAATATTCTAACACTCGTCTTTCTGAAAGAGCTTTTAGACAGTACGTTACACTTGTAAATAAAATGTTTTAATTATAATTTTTATTTTATACAAAAAAAATATGTGCTTAATAGTATCTTTACGTATATTTATTATATACGAGTATGTCGTATTAAAAAAAAATCTATGTTGACTGACCTTTTTTAATGTGACACTGCTGTGGATTTTGTTTTCACTTTCCTAATTAATTTTTCCTTTAGGAAAAGAGTTTGATAATAAATTATATATTTTTCCATAAAATTAGTTACGCAATTACCTTATTATATATTATATACGTATTTTCAAGTTGATAGTCAAATTGTCGATATTTATAGTGTTTATTAAAGATTATCTTTCCATCTTATTGAAGATAGATTAACATTGTTTGATTCAGTAAGTCCCTTTGCCTTACCTGCCTTGTGCGGGATACAGCGTGAAGCTAAAGAAAATCAAACAATTTTAATCTATCTTGAATTTTAATAATTTAATGTATCGCAAAATTTTGACCTATTTTTTTTATTACATTATAATATGGATTAGTTATAATTATGTATGTCACTTTTCAAACATAGGTGATTGCTAAACTCCATTTAATCAGCTGCTTCAGAAGAATTTCATATTTAATATATAAACATTTATTTGATTGGTTTTGAACCGGCTTCCTTTACATGCTATTACAAGTTTTATATGTTTCTAATGTCATGATGCAACTCAATTGTGATGATTATTAATATATTTTATTGAAAAAATTTGGTAAAAATCTTCCTATATCAAAAACGTGACCTCTAATTTAAAATTTGTATCCAGGCTCCACGAGGAGATCGAGCACTTCTACATGTACATGTCGCCCACGGAGACTGAGCACCTGGTGCGCACGACGGTGGTCAGCCGCATCCGGGGCGCGATCCTGTCGCTGTGGCCGCAGGCCAGGGTGGAGGTGTTCGGCTCGTTCCGCACCGGACTGTACCTGCCGACCAGCGATATCGATCTTGTTGTTATAGGTGAGTGATTGTTTGATAACTACTTAGTTTTAGGCATAGGGATAATATCGATGCCCACTCGGGATTTATAATTATTTTTATATCGTTGTTCTGAACACAAGACGAAGCAAGGAGTTGAGTTCTGCCGTTCAACAATGTCTCGAAAATTGGAAAGTTCGTGGTGATTGGAAATATTGTTTTTATTAATTATAGAACTTATAATTGATTTGATCTGTATCCGACTGTAGACTCAGTTGGATACAGATCAAATGGCGTTCAATGAAATTCCCAAAATATCTACAATCTACTATTGTATATTGAGATGATAGATATTTTAATAGCACAGTGCCTGTTCTGTGCTGTCTTATCTGTTTATGTAAAAACTAACAATAAATCCGAAAATAAACTTTGAATTTATGACTTTGATTTTATAAGCTAAGCTGTAAAAAGCACTAGGGTCAAATAGATACGCTTTCATTGCAAAGTTACGTTGTTTTATTAATAAATGCAGCACTTTTAGTATTATATTAGGGACGGTCGATACATCGTCTTAATATACGAGGGGCGGTCCAAAAGTTCGTCGAATGAAAGGGTTCTAAATTAAATGAAACAGTAAATCTATTTTTCCTTTTCATTATAAACTCTTAAGCTGAATACCTTTATTGGATATGAATGAATGATGAATTAATTTTTCTAAACCGTCGAAGTAATATTTTTTTTCCTTCACCTCAAAATGGGCCAAAATTACCTCCTTGACCTTATTGTCGTCGGAAAATTTCGTTACATTTAAGTCTTTTTAAATTGGCGAACAAATGAAAATCACCAGGGGCCAGGTCTGGACTTTAAGGTGGGTGGACTAGTGATTGGAAGCCGTGCGTTGTCTTGCAAGAGCAACATAGCCAACTTTTCTCGACGTTTTTCTTTGCTAGCCTCCTTTAATTTGTTTACTATCGATGCGTAATATTCTCCGGTTATGTTTCTTCCCTTTTCTTTGAAATCAATCAGTATTATCCCCTCACAATCCCAAAAAACTGTAGCCATTAACTTTCTAGCCGATTTTGACACCTTGAATTTCTTTGGGGGTGGTGTGCCCATTGCATGGACTCCTGTTTTGACTCAGGCTCAAAGTGATGGACCCATATTTCATATATGCCGGTTCATCTCCACATAACTCCAAAAATTCCTTTGAAGCATCGATCGCTGCTGTTTCTGAAGCGGTGTGAGCATTCTTGGTACCCATTGTGCAGTGACTTTTGTCATACCCAGATGGTCATATAGGATCCTTAGAATAGTGGTATGTGATACTCCAACTAACATTAGTTGCGATGCCCGTTTGCAGAACAAACAGTTATCTGCATAGATAACTGTTTTTTCTGCAAACGGGCATCCTCCAATTCAAGTTTTTCTACTTTTTCGATCATGTCTGATGTGATGGCCTTAACTGATCCAGAGCGGGGGTCGTCTTCAATCGACTCTCGACCATGTTTAAAAAGACCATGCCACTTATAATGCTTGGTAAGGAATTTTATCACGGCACGGCGTTCAATTTTCTGCACAGTTTCAGTTTTCTTGCGGATTGACTTGCTTAGCAGGCGAGTGGTCGTAAACGGACCCCGTTTGCCGCGTGAGTTCGTCTTAGAATAGGATCACCCTGGTACTTATGGTGTCGTAAGAGGCGACTAAAGTACTTGTGGGAGACTCACGTTGTCAGCAATGACAACACGCATGGGCAGACTCGACCGGATCATTACTCACCCGGCATTTAAAACCGGCGTTAAGTAGTGGCTTTGGCCACTGCGTTTCGTATTGGGTAATGCCGGGCCCCGGTGCCTATCCACCTTATAGACCGGCAACGCACCTGTAGTAGTATGACATTAAGCGAGCGCCCCTATCCCCACTGCATCCCCTCCATTCTACGAACTTTTGGGCTTCTCGTAAATGTGAAGTTTGATTATCGCAATGGCCCAAGGCGCAATTTGTTGAAAATTGGGTGGATCTTCATCTGCCTACCTTGCCCTTCTATATGCATGATAGACAGTGACGTTAAAAAAAAATTCTCAACTCCACGCTGTATCCCGCACATGGCAAGGTAGAACCAGAAACTTGGGAACCTAATGTTAAGACACTCCGTTCCACTTCCGTTCCCTACTTTCCGCCAAATTTGAAGCATTGCGTGTTAAGTGGCGGAACTCAACGCCGCGGTTTGCCTTGTTACAAGAGCGAAGAAATGAAAACATTAAATATTTTCATTGAAAATATAAAATATTTTATTTCCTCGAGTGTGGAACGAACCCACAACCTGTCGGTTATAGTATATGCAAGCCTCTGTGCCACGACAGCTCTCTAAAAAAAATCTATCATTACTAATTACAAAAACGTATAAAATTTTTATCGTAGCCGGATTTGAACCCGCGTACAGTTGTACCGCGTGCTCTTGTACAGTTTCTAAAACGAGTTTATACGTTTTTCTAATTAGTATTTTTTCTTTCTTAAGAGAAAGATAACACTTAAAAATAGTCAAAATATTTCTATTATTTTCTTTAATTGTAGAATGTTTATGTTAATGAAGACTTTCTTATCAAGTATTAGCGTTATTATTAATAACGTTTGATTATTCTAATAATGATTATTATCATAATAACAATATATGGTCGAGTCGTAAGTTTCAATTTTTTTACTAGAGTGTTAGCGTGAACTGTAAAATTGATAACCTCGACATCAGCATGCCTTAGCTTCGTGGTGATCTTTTTGCTAATTAATTCTTTGAGAGCTACTGTTATTTACTAATGCTGGAACATCTGTACGTGTTCTTAGCGTGGGAGTGTGGTAACGGAAGGAGGAGGATCCCCCGGAGGGCAAGTATGGAAGAGGTTAATGACAGTGGAGTAGGAAAAAGAGGTAAGCCGAGGCCGCAGCGCTTGGCGTTCCGTTCTCTCTGGCTACCCCGCTAGGGATACAGTGTGAAGCTTAGTAGTACGGTATATTTGTTAATGAATTACGTAAGCGGCAGTGGAAACCTCCAGTGCGCTTTTTCTAAACGAAGGTATAGACGATCGTCTATACCTGGGAGATATATAAGAAAATTATCTTACGGACAATAAAATAGAACCCAAACCAATGATTTTTTTTGTATATCTGTTTGTCTCTGCTTTTGTTCGCACTAATCTTAGAAACTTAACTTAGGCTTAAATGCAGTTTTCACTCAAGTAGTATATTAATAAAAAATTATATCATTATATATTATTTTGACTAAATTACTACAGTAGTAAACAAATGATTGTGTATACTAGCAGGTGAAGTCGCATCGGGCCGCTAGTTAATAATGTATCTGTTTCTTTGAATGGCATTTGAACTCACTAAGTTCAGTAGATGTTAATCTTACAATCTCTAATATGCACGTGCCGCGGACGACGTAACCAATCTGTATGTACATATATCGTTGTCTTAGATATGAGATGCTTATAGTAACTGATTAGGGGGCGTAAGATATGATTTGTTACAAGAAATGTTGCCTATTAATACACATACTAATCTATATTACATATTGTCTTTAATAGTTCTTTTTTTTTAGCTTCACGCTGTGTCGCCGCACAAGGCAGGATAGGCAGAGGGAACCCGGGAACCTAGTGTTAAGACACTCCGTCCCACTTCCGTTCCTCACTTTCCGCCGTATTTACAAGTTCTTGTTATATAATTCTGGTTAAAAAGCTGTAAATGGAGTTAACTTGAAGAGAACGTGGAACTAACAACAGTTGCTCCTAAGATTACTAAAAAATATGTGTTGATATGTAAAATTTATTACAGTAAAATCTATCTTGGTAACACATAAAATAAATGATAGCTGATAATGAATAAGTATGAAATGAGGATACGCGATATTAACAATAAAAAGTAACAAATATTGTACTAAATTTTGACGTAGGTAACATAAAAATACCCCGACTTAAAAACTCACTACCTCATCTACCTCAAAAAACGCACTGAACTCGGTATTTGAGGTATTTGAGGCATGTTGAGGCGTGTGACTGTAAACGACAGGTTGTGGGTTCGATACCCACTCGAGGAAATGAAATGTTTAATATTTTTAAATTAAATATTTAATTTTTCCTCGCTCTGGTAACAAGGCAAAGCGCGGCATCGAGTTCCGCCTCAAATTGTGCGGAAAGTGGGGGCCGGAAGTGGAACGGAGTGTCTTAACACTAGGTTCCCAAGTTCCCTCTGCCTACGCTGATACAGCGTGAAGCTGAAAAAAGAAATATCAGTTGAGATAGGTCAAAGTTATAGTAAAAATATTATATAAATCTGCAAATAATGTTTTAGACCACTTGTAGATAGTAATATTAGGTTACAGCACTAGCTGACGTCGGCACACCACGCTGTAGATGGCCGACAATGTCGTATAGGACACGTGATTGCCTTATTTGGTATCTTTTACCAACCGTAATCCAATACTTAGGCATATTGCACGTTAATCTTTGTACTTATTTTCTTTCCTTAATCGTGTATTATAGGACGTTATTGCTTTTTTTTAGCTTCACGCTGTATTCCGTATTTGGCAGGATAGACGGGTATCTAATGTAAAGGATATCTTTCACCCCTTTTCTTCAACAGCCGTCTAATTAGTGATATTCCGTGTTAAGTGAGAGAAGTCAATGCAACATTTGGTTTTACAAGAGAAAGAAAATTAAAATATTTTATTACCCAAAATAAGCATCGAAATGACCATAGCTTTACACAATGTACCACTGCGCCATGACTGCCTAAATTATTATGAAATAAGTAATAATTTTTGTCTTATGAAATAAAAAAATTAATCGACCTTAGCTAATCGATTTATTTTTTCATATATCTTGTATGTACAAATATGGTCTACGTATGGGTATATATTGGTGACGCAACTTGGCACGTGGCACCTCCACGTGGTCGACGATAGAGCTTTTGGAATATTATTGATAATTTTTTACTCATATAATTACTTATACATAAAAATATATAAATATTATTGTTATAATATGTATCTCAGTTCTAAGATCTAGACGCTTGATATTAGCGCGTGACTGAAATAAGAACGAGTCAGTTACGTAAAAATATGTTTTAATGGCTTCACGCTGTATCCTGATTTCCCCACGTGTTGAGTCGCGGGGCTTAACGCTGCTTACTTCATCTCCCCAATAACGAATAGAACGCACAATAGTTGTGATTACATTGTGAAGCTGTGTTGCTGCGCCACTGCGGCCTTGAAATAATCTTATAAAAATAATATTGATAAAAGATTACCTCATTATACATAAACAATACTCAGCTCAGGGAACTTGGGAACCTAGTGTTAAGACACTCCGTTCCACTTCCGTTCCCCACTTACCGCCAAATTTGAGGCATTGCGTGTTGGGTAGCGGAACTCAACGCCGCGCTTTTTGTTTTATTACCAGAGCGAAGGAAGAAACAATAATATGTACAAATATTAAATGACGTGTCAGACATTTGCTATACACAAATAGATTAAATAATTATACAGTAATTTTCATAATTTTACGAAGAACGATGTGCTATAAGTTTCACCTGTCTTTCTGTGAATCTGTGGCATCGTAGCGGTTCAAGAGCGCTTTTTTTTTATCGAAAGCCTCGTCCATCGCGGGTGGTCCTTAGCTGTGCTTTATAAAAATAAGCTCATTAGTTCAAAAGCTACAAGCACTGTGCTGAGATGAGGTGTGAGTGATGTTTGGATATGGCGTTTTTAAACATTTTTTATTTTGTAAATTTGGATATATTTTCTTTTCATTTTAATTAAGATATTATGTTTACCTCGCACCAATAATGGCGTAGTACGTTTTATCTGGCGGGCACGGGTGCCGGATGCCTTTGAGACGACTTAGCGTTGCTATCGCGCCACATTTCTTATCACTCGCGTTTCAGTGAGGCGCGGCGCCTTCTTCGGTAGTAGGTCGCGAGTTTTCGGACCCGAATCTATGTGAGATAACTGATTTTTTTTATCAAAACTTTACTGAACGTGTTATTTATGTAATGATGAAAAGTACTATATCGTATTCTCTGATAGTCGTATATCGTCATGTAATTTTATTTTGACTTTTTTTGTTTCATCCCTATATTAATATTATAAATGCGTTTTTTTTTGTTTGTTTTTTTTTCTGGCATTTCGTTGTTTTACGAAATGATCGCCAAAGATAGGCTTAAACTCAACCAATACAAGATACAACAATGCTCTACAAAAACATTATATATTAATAAATAATAGTATAGTTCAAGCGGGTGAAGCCGAGGGTGGCAAGGCCGCTTTTATATATTATGTCAGGTGTGATGGAGGTAAAATTATTGTTTAAATGTTGCTATAAAAGAGTAAAATCAATTATATTATGTAGAATAGACTAAAGTTAAAGTAAATTCACGATAAATAGAAATTATTAATTTTTGAGGCCTGTCATGGCGCACGGGTATAAACGTGCGACTGTGAACCCGATAGGTTTTTGTTTTGATCTCCACTTGAGGTAATTAAATATTTATTTTCGTTCTGATAACGAGGCAAATTGCAGCGTTGAGCTCCGTCACTCAATATGTAATGGTTCAAATTTGACGGAGAGTGGGAACACTAGGATTCCAGGCTCTCACTCCCTGCCTCCCGCTATGTCCGGGATTGCAGGCTTGAAAAAGAACAATTTAGAAAATATAACACAGACTTCATTTTCGGCGGTTCCCTTCGACTCAATAGGTATTAATAATGATACTAAACATATAAAAGTAATTGAATAACTTGTGTAAGGCATGATTGAAACACAATGACCACGCTCGAGAGCGGCAGTAGTCGGTGAATCAACAGTATATATATTTATATATTAGTTCTGATTAGAATTATGCGGCAGACGACATGGCGTCATGTCTGTCATGCAAAGGCTGTTTTGATTGCTTTATTCTTTTATATTTTGGTGAGCAAAAGTTGTGGTGTTGTAAGTTTGATCTGTTTGTGGCAACGTAGTTTCGGAATTAATGAACCGATGTGAGTGTGGCTTTTTAATCAAAAGCCTCGTTCATTGCGGTAGTTCTTAGCCAAGTTTGATAAAAATTGAATAAGCAGTTGAGGACTACACTAGGTTTTATTTTAGACTTTGCCCGCGTGGTAAAATAAATATAAATAAGTGAGAGCTATGACGCATTGCAAGTATCCGACTTAACGCCTAGTAAGTGTTTCCCACATTGAAACGGTAAATAAATAGGCAACATTAGATGAATTTTTCAATTCGTACCAGTTCATCCTGATATTAGTGCGTTCAACAAAACGTATGCGTCTAACGTATGGCGCAGAGTTCCGAATTTGAGGCATTGCGTGTTGAGTGGCGGAACTCAACGCCGCGCTTTGCCATATTATCAGAGGGAAGAAATTAAACATTAAATATGTAAATTGAAAATATTAAATATTTCATTTCCTCGAGTAGGGATCGAACCCAGAACCTGTCGGTTGAACAGTCCAAGAGTGTGCTGCTGTGCCACGACAGGCCTCAGGTCAGGAAGGCCTCATGTTCTTCATTTTTATACTATCTTCAAAATAAGTATTTCATTTCTAAGTGCGGGTGCACTAATTATACTTTAAAACAGTAAAATTATGAAGCACGTCATAGATATGCTCCTGTTCTCTACATCGCTGTTGATAAAAAAATTAATTCATTTATTATATTCATATGAGGTACATACTGTATATACACAAGTAGGGCCCACACTCTAGGCAAGTGACCTGGTTAGCTACTGTTCACACACACATTTATTTGGCCGCCTCGCCGCGTTCGACAAATCTATTTTATTTCAGCTTTTCAAATAGCTGAGGGCCCTATTTTGAAACGATTTGCTGTAATAACACTTATGTCATGGCCTGATCTCTGTATATGACTCAGATGTACTGCGCCGTATTCTAATTACGTACGAAACGATGATTCTTATGTTTCCGGGTATTTTGTCCTTATTTTTAATCTATGTTTGGTGTAATTTTGTTTTTACAACGGAATAAACTAAAATTGTATAAAGATTAAGGAACATTTAAATTATAGTGTCGAGGTCATTGGTTGCGCAGACGCACGAGAGTGCGACTGTAAACGCGCCAGCGAGTTTGATTCTGCTTGACGAATTGACATATTTAATAATTTTATCTCTCGCGCTGGTGCCGAGATGAAGCGCGGCGTTTAGTTCCACCACTCTAACGTTTAATGTCTCAATTCGGCGGAATGTCGGGGACGAAAATGTCTGAAACTGAGGGGGGGAACTGAGTTTTAATGCTGTTTCCACAGCGTCACTGCTATGTGGGGTACACAGCAAGAAGCTGAACTAAAATTGAAATTAATTTGTATAAGTAATATATAAAAATCAGTTACTTAATGACTAACAGACAATCCACAGATTTAACTACTGTACTTGTCTAGGTTTGAATTGGATATTAGATAGATGAGGCATATCGTGGCGCAGCGGCACAAGCGTGTGGCTGTAACCGACAGGTTCTGGGTTCGATCCCCACTCGAGGAAATGAAATATTTATTATTTTCAATTCGAATATTTAATATTTCATTTCTTCGCTCTGGTGACAAGGCAAAGCGCGGCGTTGAGTACCGCCACTCAACACGCAATGCCTCAAAATTCGGTGGAAAGTGGGGAACGGAAGTGGAACGGAGTGTCTTAACACTAGGTTCCTTCTGCCTACCTTGCCTTGTGCGGGATACAGCGTGAAGCTAAAAAAAAAAATATTATCTGATAACGTGAAACTTATTATTATACTTTTACTCTAACGTTCGTATGTCTGTATAAATACCTCGGCTTGGAATGTAAACCTGTTATATCCGTTTTGTTTTTTAGTTATGTA
>DWMZ01003934.1:0-12206 GCA_018249855.1 Eueides tales michaeli | reverse complement strand
TATCATGTTGATGAGTAAAAGGACTTTTATATATTTTTAACGTTTTTACAATATTATTTTTAATGTAATTTAAATAATAGTATTTTCTTCTAAAAAAATAAACTTCTCAATTAATGTGATAGTTAACATGAACAAAATTACAGCTTACAAGCAAGATGCATTCATTAGTTCTTTACAAAAAAAACTGGAAAGACATAAATTTATTGTAAACATTTTGAAATTGATATTATATGTTAATTTATTAAAAATTAAATACGGGTTGATAGGGGAACTATGCCATGCTGAAACATGGTAATCTCCAAGGTCATAATATATCTGCTCTAGCCATTTAAGCAACTCAGGTTGTAGCCAAAGAGGCAGCCGTAAAAATTGTTACGAATTGAATAATGTCAATACTGTATTTATTAAACGAACTAGCATAACGTCATGGTACTACAAATATGTAAAAAAAAATATCATAAAAAGTTAGTATATTAATAAGTTTTTTCATTTTCGTGATTATAACACATTTTAAAACGAAACAATTTTACATTTAATGGTTCATGTAAAATTGAATATTAAATTAAACTTACATTTTATTCAAAGATAACATTTTGTTTTTTTATTATCAAATAGCAGGGATTAAATTCTATCTTTGTTCAATATTACATACAGAATATTCAGTAACCAGTAATACTGTTGAGTTTCTTACCTTTAACCGAAATTTCCGGATATTCGAAATCAAAAACTAACTATTTCTAAAGTTTTAAAATGTCGTGAATACGGATGGAGTTTATATGAGTTTTGTTATAACAGATTTTAAGCTTTACCAGGTCAAATATAAAAAAAAATATATGGCTAAAAAATAAACAACAAATATCACAAATTCTTAATACGTTCGTTCATACTATATATGTTTTAACCTAACGTCAAATTGACATAATTAAAGGGTATTCTGTAATTATATTTTATCTATAACTGAAAATGACACTGACATAGTATTATTCATTCATTCATTTCTTCAATTATGGCGTTTCGAGGTAGTACTATTCTCATATATTTTCTAAATGACACTGACATAGTATTATTCTCATATCTTTTCTAAATGTCACTGACATAGTATTATTCTCATATCTTTTCTAAATGACACTGACATAGTATTATTCTCATATCTTTTCTAAATGACTCTGACATAGTATTATTCTCATATCTTTTCTAAATGTCACTGACATAGTATTATTCTCATATCTTTTCTAAATGACACTCACATAGTATTATTCTCATATCTTTTCTAAACGTCATTGACATAGTATTATTCTCATATCTTTTCTAAATGACACTGACATAGTATTATTCTCATATCTTTTCTAAATGACACTGGCATAGTATTATTCTCATCTTGTCTGAATGACACTAACATAGTATTATTCTCATATCTTTTCTAAATGACACTGACATAGTATTATTTTCATATCTTCTCTAAATTATTTTTTTTTTATTAAAACCAGACAAAATGGCTAGAAGGTCACCTGGTGCTAAGTGATCATCGTTGCCTATGAATATTTGCAGCACCAAAGTATTGCCTAATACGCTCCTGGCTTTTAAGGATTTTTGTGATTAACCACTTAAAAACTCCAATAGATAATTTTGGTTGAAACAAAGCAAGTCTGTGGAAAAAACAAGCTAGTATACTAAAATGTTGAATTAAATTGAAAATTCAAGCAGAATTCAGGATGATATTACTTTTGGTGAGGTTTCTTCATTTCTTTCGCATTATTCACTCAATTGAACGAAAATTTGAACATCATATATTTGTTTTTATTTGAACTAAGCAATACAGTTTTTCCAGTCATCTCTTAGACTATTGCGATATCCGCAGCGTCAATTGACACCTACGTATAAGGAAGTCGCATGGAAGAATAACGGTCATTAAGCAATAACTCATTCTTCTATTCCACCACTTTACGTATTTATTCATAATGCATTCAAGACGTGACAGGTGTACTTTTCTTACACAATAACTAGACCCCCGTGGCTAAACGAAACTAACTAAAAATTGTGTTGAGCATATGTCTAAGA
The DNA here is from genome assembly GCA_018249855.1 of Eueides tales michaeli. NCBI lineage: Eukaryota > Metazoa > Arthropoda > Insecta > Lepidoptera > Nymphalidae > Eueides > Eueides tales. The sequence continues at coordinate 10,148 of DWMZ01003934.1, read as the reverse complement.
TATAATGTAAGATTCCGGAAGTAAATTTGGTCGTAGGTTACAGTAAAAGGATTAACGTGAAGCAATACAAGCATTCTTAATAAATGGACTCAGCACGAAAATATGTTTAAATTAGGATCAGTCGTTTCGAAATTAGCGTGTTCAAACAAAGGAACGGCTCAGCTTTATAATATAAGATGTTCAATATTTTCAACGAACAAATATGTATGAAATATATTTGTGTGATCTGGTAAAAGACAAAGCAATATATAAGGTTCTGAACTTCAATACGTAATTTCACTTAAAATATACAAACAATGACTTTAGTCACACAAGTTCCTACTAAAGCGGGGAAATTCTGTTTTTATGATGGGGATTGAGCTCATAACCATCATTTCCATCGTTTGTAATAAGCCCGTCTTACACTGCGACATGAAGAAGTAAAGATTGAATTTTATTATAAAGTAAATTTTATTGAAATGCAACTTTAACTAATTCATTGTAAATATTTTTTTTTTATTTTATATTGTTTAAAAAAGCTCACGATAACTTTTAATATTTTCAATTAAACTGATTAATTTTATAATAACATATTGAAGCTGCTGTTTTATGTATTAATATAATCAAATATTTACTATTTAGAATATTTTCTCTCTTTATCATTTTCCTTCCCCTATTTTTTTGAGATATTGCATGGTCGTGCCTTCTATCTAGACTAGAGTGTAAATAGAAATTGTTAAAAATAAAGTAACGTAAATGTTGCAAAGCATCCAAAACAACCAGTGACACTGATAACGTCACTTGCGTTAAGCATAACCATTTAGAACACAACCTTTTGAATTACTAAAAATATTGCATTGAGAAATAAAAAACTACATAATATATTTCTATATGCTCACCATTTATAAATATTCCCGTTCTTAATAACATCACACAGCACTTGCACTCAAAAAAATAATATTTGTAGTCAATAATTTAATAAAAGTAAAGTCAACAGTATTATATTATAGTTGTTCAAGTTATATTTATTTAATATATTGATATATATTTATAAAACATATAACAAAAATCCTTATATTACATATATTTGAAGGCGGCCAGGACGGATCCCGCGGTAGTTTTAACTGAAAAGTCGTTGCAGAACTCGCTTTGCGTGCTTCCAACGCCTTACCAGCTGTGCTCAACCGTTTTTAAATAAAATATTAGTAATCGATAACCCAGTTACATTAATGATATATGGTTTGAATCAAAATAATTGTTAATTATCTTTTTAGTGTGTTATATTAAAAAAATATAATCTTAAAAATTCTTTTGTTAACAAAATATCTGTGCTTTTGTGTAATTGTTAAAATACTTATTATTTTTTATTATTATATTCTTAAAATTAAAAGAAAGTTAGTTAAAAGTGAAATGAATAGCATATTTTAATAACTATTTGATCAATTTTGGACTAACATTATTAATTTCGTAATATAAATTGTAACATGTTAACGATTCTGAATATGCTTGAACAATCTACATGTATGTAGATTATTCAAGCATATTCGAAACTGTTAAACTACTTTTGGCTTATACGAGTATATTGCGAATAATACTATTTCATACACATGAATTTATATAAAACACTCCCATTATTAAGTTACTGATAGACAACGCACAATCAAAACTACCTTTAAATCCACAAAGGATTTTTTTACCTTTTTTGAGTTACAAGCTGCAACTAATATATATATACAACCAAATTTACACAACTAAAATTACTTATTTATTTTTAATTCGATTTAAAAGGAGCAACTTTAATGAATTCGATGTACAAATAATAATCTTTTTCTGAGAAATGAATCATTTGCAACAATGTTACTGTCGTGTCTGAAAAGTAATATAAATTTCCGAGTAATATCTTTCCGAGTCGTTTATTTACTTTTTCTTGTCATAATTTTTAGTAAGACCGAGACAAAATGCATGCTTTATTAGCCAGTCCAGTCATTTTATTGAATTTAATTTATATAAAAAGTCCAAATATTTAGTATTTTCTTTGTAAATAACGTTATACATTCTGTAATAACGTTATAAATTCTATAATTCTTGTTGATTTTTCTACTAAGTTTGTCTTGGATAAAACACTAATCGCATATTAAATAAAAATATATCGATAAAAAGTTTAATATATTAGATGGATAGAGTCAACTTTGTTCTAAAATGTAACGTTGATGTACCCTTAAAACAAGATTATTTATTTATTTCTCAGCTTTACGCTATATCTTGTACATTGCAGCCTGCCTTGCAAGAGGACACATAGTGATAACCTATATGATTCTTATTGTTGGCTCAATTTTTAATACATTCTGTGTGTTGTAGAGGACATTTTTTTCTAATTGAAATGCAGTACAGCTGTACAGTGCACAAAGACATAAGATAAAAATGTAAACTTAACTACCTACAAAAAAAAGCACACCCCAAATTTACATTTAAAAAAATGTTGCTAGCACATGGCTTGCTGTGTTACTAATATAACATTCGACTGCGGCACTAGCAGCTTGGTTACGTGACAGGATGGTGACATTGAACGTCGACCTTGGTGGTATGGGGTTCGCTTAGCTCAGTTGTATTTAATTAATATTTTGGTGGCCATGTTAGAAGACATGCGATGTCAATCAAGATGGGGTGATAATTTATATGTATACAGTCTAAGCCTTTTGTCAGTAAATTAACTATAAAGATTAGAGCAAACACGCTTAACCTTAAATTAGGTTGAATTGTTAATGAACCAAAAACAATTATTTTCATAAAATTTAGTATGCTGTGAGTATCGGAGGCGATAAATAGAGATAAAAGCGATAAAAAATGTCATAAAAATATTAATATTATATTTTGCACGTTATTATAAGTTTTCAAAATCCCGCTGTCCTACCAAATTAAAAACCCAGCTCGTTCAGTACTATTATATTATGTAGAAATACAAACAATTCGTCACATATGTATGTACCGCACAATTTTCTACCAGATAGGGAAAATGAAAATAAACGTAATAAACATAATCATTGACCAGTTGAGTTCACAATAAGATTGTTGCTTCAACCTTTTGATTTTAACTTTTTTTAGATATAACTTTTATAATATTATGGAATTTAAATTTGGCCGTGGGCGGCAGTGATCACTTATCATCAGGTGACCCGTACGCTCGTTAGCCGTGTCTTTTCCATAAAAAAAAGTTATTATTTTAATTTTAAAAAGTTTTTGATTTTAAATTCTTGGCCGTTGACTTGTATATTGATAATTTCGTAAATCTGCGAAAAAATATTCAACGCTCATAAAATTTAATTACATTAATTAAAAAAAATTGTAAGGGATCTTAGACTAGCTTGGCTTTATGTAGAGATTTAATTTATTTCTAAAAAATAAACAAGCAGCTTCATCGAGTTTTGGCTGGTTAGGCACAGAATATTTTTGGTCAACTTTTAATTTTTTTTTAATTAGTTTTTCAACTTTTATTTATTTTTTTTAATTGGTTTTGCATAGCTCTTAGTTTAATAAGTTAGGATTCCGTTTCTCCTATATAATATTTACATTAATAGAAGAGATTCATTACACTGAATAAATTTGTCAAGACAAAATCCCATTTCTCTAATAGTTTAGCCACCCTCTTGGGATTCAATATCTATAATAGTTTACCTGGGCTCTTATAACTTTTCATCAGCGTTGCCGGTGTTCCTAATTTAATAGTTTTTTGTGAGCATTGAACGCTACCCCTACAAAAAACAGTTATTTATATCACAGGAAGTACTACCTTTGCTTCCGCAGAAATTCGGAAATATGCGACCTTCAAATTTTGAGATTCTGGGGTGTTCTATAGTTTACTATAAGGTTCTCAATTACGGGCACGAAACTGCATCAAATTGTTTCCGAAAAGGATGGTAGGGTAGTGCTTTGCTTCGAAACCGATTTGACGGATTTGCCTTGTAGAGCTTGTAAATTAATATACTTTCACATATTTCGCTTGATATAAAAAACTTTAGATAAAATTAAAAGTATGTAGGTATAGTAGACAAGTCGTTCTTATACGAAAGTTTATTTACAAACTTTAATTATGTCTCCTGCAAAATAAAAAAAAACACCGGTCAAATGCTGACCAATTAATATCATTATTATAAAAATCGACAAACTTAATATTATGGTCGTATGTATACACTCATTTAGTGTGAAATTATGTATAATTTTAAATGAAACAATTTTAACCTAGACCGGTCTATCCGTGACCACGGACTACTGTAAAGTGTTCGAAACGTGGGATTTGCAAAAATGTTTCCAAAAGTGTGACAATTGCGTTGGTTGCTAATAAAGGAAACTAAAAATTAGTTTAAATTAAGCTTCTTAATCAACGCGAAATAGATTTAGCTCAGCAGCCTTTGCGGTTAAAAAAATCAGAATGTTAACAGACGTGGAAACGGCTCGCCTCGTTTATTTCAGCTACTTTCATAGTATTATGTGCTACATTTTAGTAACCAAAAATATTGTAAAACACGGAAACTCGGCGGCTTGCGTAAGTGCTCTGCGTAAGTGGTTACATGTAGGCAGGCAGAAACTATTTATGAATGAATTATTCTAGCTTAAGAGTTGTAAAATATGTCCGTGACAGCCTTTGTCCGTCTCTTATAGATAATCTACAGAAACCATTTTTATGTTTTACTAATTTTAATGAGATATTTTTATGAAACAATTTTGAACAATGTAAAATTATGTCATAAAATACATTAGATATGTTTATGCAAAATATGTATTTAAAGATTGCTCTTTACATTATATTATTTAAATTAATACTTTTTTTTCACTTAATTTCACACGGTATCCCTAGCAGAGTAGGCAGACATCTTAAGATCTACAGTGGTTAATTCTCTTTTGAGAAAAATGTTTGCAAACCGAAAGGAGTACGATGTCTATTTTGACAATTTTTATACCAGCTGTACTTTATTAAATGACTTGAGAAAGGTTGGCTTCATGGCTGCAGGGACTATAAGAGAAAATAGAATGAAGAAATGCCTTAATTCGGTAAAGAAATGAAAAAGAAATCTCGAGTTACTTCTGACTATCGCTTTGACAAAAACCAATTAAATTTGTTAGGTGGAACGACAATAGTGTCTGTACTATGGGAACTAACTTCGATAACATTTAACTGTTAAGATAATTTAAGCGTTAGTGTTCAGAAAAAAGAGAGAAGGTGGATTTCAATATGCCAAAGATATTTCTTATTATTATATGCCAAAGATATACTATTTATTAAGATGGCTTTGATCAAATGGATTAATCAATTAGTTTATATCGTGTGGCAATCAGAGAGAAAAAATGGTGGTGGATTATTTTTATAAACCTTGTGGATATGGTAGTATCAAATGCTTGGCGTTTGCGAAGATAAATGAAAAGTCTGAATATTTGGAAGAATTTAAATATCGCAAAAATATCTAAAAGAAGCATCGCTCAAGCCTATTTGCGTAAAACTCTATTTGCGAATGCGTTCCTCTTTAAGTGTAGTGTCCACACTACAAAGAATCACAAACTCATCGAGATGTGTTGTTGGTCAAAATAGAGTACATCGTCGCTGTAAAAATTGCTTAAATACTCTCTGTGGAGAAATTACTGTAGAGAAACTCGGTTTCGGACAATTTCATACTTGATCTGCCCATTGTACTCGCTTTTACACCCCTGAAACTTGGGCCGAAAATATTAATTTTTGTTTTTTTCTAACTGGCCTTTCTAATTAATTATACTCTTTATTGCAATTGTAGCACACATTAATACAACATTTTGAGTAAATTTGTTATGTTGCAAGGGTGGACTTATCTCTAATAGAGATTTCTTTCAGTCAACCTATGATAACTGTTTTTTCACTCTTTTCTTGAATATGTCAATTTTTATTTTAAATGGGAGAAAAAGTTGGAGATGCTTCAGAGAGTGGTAGGTGAAGTGTATACGTTTGCTAACTTTGTTGACATGAGCATCCCAAGACATCCTGCTGTTCATAATAAAACCAAAGTTCCGTACCTTGTCCAAATATTCAATTTTAACACTTGGATATTGTATGTCGGAACTAATTTTCAGTCTATTTTAGGTCTTAGCCTCTGAGTACCGATAATAATAGCTTGAAAATTTTTTGGGTTAACAAAAAAGCCGAAAGTTTCAACGAAGAAGTTAACAGCAACAAGATCAGAGTTTAAGTAAGAGACACCTTGAGATAACTAAGTCAAATCAAAGTGTCTATATAATTGCAAGTCATCTGCATACAAATGAAAGGGAGAAGAGATAAAATGAGACTTTTGTTTATACAAACAGAAAAGAGAAAAGAGCAAAGGTGAAATTACGCCGCCTTGAGGTACACCAGCGGTGGTATTGAACCATTCGGATGACAAATCACAGGTATAACACACTGCCGACGGCGACGTCTGAAGAGGTATGCAAGAAACCATCCCAAAGCGGTAGAAAAAACATTAACTGAACGGAACATTTCAAGAAGGATGTCAAAGTCAGCAGAGTTGAAATAACTAAGTGATTTTTACTATACAATTAAAGTAACAAAAATATGAGTCGTTTCATTTTGGGCTTTAATGTGTTAAGTCGTTACTTTAAAAATAAACAGAATACCTTTCTCTTCTTTCGTTCATTATAATATAAATTATAATATCCAAAAAAGAATGATTAAAATTTACGGCTACAATATATGATAATAGCGATATCTACATTCTTGGGTTATATAATACATAGATAGACGATATTCTAGACAGAATAAATGCAATACGTAGCTTTACACTTTTTCCTTCACACATTAGAGTAGGTAAGAAGAAATTTCGTTTGGTAAATATAGTAAAGTAGCAAAAAGTAGTATCAAGATTAAGGATTAAGATTTTTAATTGATATTTTACTGCTTCTAGAAGAAACCGAACCCAAAAGCTGTCACATTTACAACGGCACTCTTGTACCCAATTGTCAGATAGTGTGACCCTTGGATCTGCCAAAAATAAAACAATTTCTGATAATGGGTGGAAAGTAAACAATTAATATTTGTTTCTGTTTTTACCCTTATTATATTGAAAATGCGTACAATCGAAAAAAGAATTATTGTTCGAAAATCGAAATATTTTAAGCGTATGAGATTTCCTTGAAAATTTAAATCGCTTGGAAAAATTTATTACTCTTTTCTGGATCCTGTTATTGAAAATGCGATCCGATAGAGAGCCTTTTAGATACCTTTTTATTGTATTTAGGGCGTACGTTACTTAAATCGTTTGGATATTTTATGTAACTTGCTTAATAAGTACCTATTAGTTATATTCCTATAAAATTATTTAACGAGTGCACAAGATTCCACATAATATGAAAAAATCTTAAGACTATAATTCTAGGAAATTGTATAAATACATACTATTTATAACAAATATTTTTTTATGTCTGATAATATAACTTATACCTATATGATGGACAAATATGTTTGTTGGAAGAATAATACCTATACATTTGTAACATATTTATCCTAATTGTATTGTCATTCTTGTCATTCTACTTCAATATAATTGTGTATGTATCAGTAGGTAATACATATATTGGTATTTTTTCCTTCCTTTTTTTAGATTTACGCTGTATTGTACACGCAGGGTAAGCAGAAGGAACTTGGGAACCTAATTTTAGGTCACTCAGTTCCATTCCCCATTTTCCTTTTTAAATCAGAGACACTGCCTTTGCTTTGTTCAAATGAAAGTAAAAATATTAAATATTTCATTTTTTCTCGTTGCAGTCTCAATGTATTATATTTCCATTTTACGTTTAGTTTAGAACATAAAAATCTACTTTTTATAAGAAGTATCTCTTAATTTGTATGCCAATTACTATTATTTGTGGCCTGTTGTGGTGCAGCGGCACAAACGTGCGACTGTAACCGACAGGTTGTTGGTTCGATCCCCACTCAAGGAAATGAAATATTTAATACTTTCAATATAAATATTAAATGTCTAATTTCTTCGCTCTGGTATTAAAGCAAAGCGCGGCGTTGAATTCCGCCACTCAACACGCAATGCCTCAAATTTGGCGGAAAGTGGGGAACGGAAGTGGAACGGAGTGTCTTAACACTAGGTTCCCAAGTTCCCTCTGTCTACCCTGCCTTGTGCGAGATACAGTGTGAAGCTATAAAATAAAAATAAAAATTAATATTACTATCTGCGAAATAAAATCGTGATGCTTTAGAACGTTGAACTTAAAGTTCATGTTACGATACAATAACGTACACATATAATCTTATTTGACTAACAAATTGTACCGATAATCAATAAATTGTTAAGATTATTTTCTGGCCGTCCTACGATTTAGAGAAAACAGAGGTATTAGGACTTAACTTCAATGCGTATCAGTTTTTTTATTTGAATTTCAATTTTCGTTATATTGCGCGTTAAGTAGTGAATTCAACTCTAAAGCGTCAACTCTATAAACTACAACCTATTTATATTGTCAAATAAGTATTTCGACGTATTTTCGCTTAGGTCTTCAGAGCGCTTGGACGGTTTGTTAAAGGCACTCGTTCAAATCCCGCTTTGTTGCTCACACTCACTAGAATTCGACACCGCGCTTTATCTTGTTACGAGAAAGAAAATTAAAATAGGTAATGAGAATCGACTTCACAACCTTCACGTTAACTGTAAGATTTATTATCACTTAGCCAAGATCGCATGAAATTTAAAATAACTTCCAATATTATTTATTATTTATACTCCATTATTATTTTCTAAGAGACGTTTACATCAGTAATGATGAACTAGACTCTAAATAATATCAAATAAAGTAAAACCTTGAACTTCAAAGGAAATCAAAAATATTCTTGGCACAATATTTAGCTCAAAATTAACAAAACGTCAATCATTTAAAATTATTTTGTAATAGATCAAGGTCGTGTTTTAGAACACAAAATTGAGTATAGACGTACCACCTCTTTGTTTCAGTTATAAAATTTGTCTTTGTTAAATTATTTTTGGTAGTAGAAACAAGACCCAAGCGTGTGACTGTTAACGCAATAGATTGTGGGTACGATCCCCAATCGAAGAAATGAAATATTTATTAATCTTATATTAAATATTTAATATTTTAATGTCTTCCCTCTGGTAACAAGGTAAAAAGGGCCGGGTTGAGTTCCGCTACTCAACACGCAATGCCACAAATTCGGCGGAAGCGGGCGGAACTTAACCGTGTGAACATAACAGTAGATTCTCAGATTCCCTCTGCCTACCCTGCCATGTTCGTGATACAGCATGAAACTAAAAAAATAAAAAGTATATTAAAATAACTATTATCTATTCCAAAAAGAATCAAACAAGAAATATATATTATAACCAATATACACACGAGGCCATCATGGCATAGTGGCAAAAGCGTGCGACTTTAAACAGGAAAGAAAAATCACATATTAAATACTTACATTTCTTTGCAAAGTAATGAGGCAATGCACAGCGTTTTTATTTTTTTTTTCTGTTCTTGTTACAACATATTTATTTTGTTAGATAAAAACTTCGACGTAAACGAAATATCTGAGCGAAAAGGTGTTTAAAGCGCTTGGACAGTCTCAAAGAGTTCAAATCCCGTTATGTTTTAATTTATATATGTTTTCTTATAAAGAATTGTTCTTTTTAAGTGAGAAATTTCGCTTAAAAAATATTTTTCTCTTATTAATAAATATAATTTTCTCTTGCCAAAAGATTATAAGTATTTTTCTTGTATAACAGAAAATAAAAGTCTCAGCTAGATGAGAACCAATGGCTTAGTGGGTCAGAGCGTTTGGACGATGTCCAAAAGGCACGATTTCTAATCTGGCTATGGTCAAATTTTCATACGATACCTAAAAAAATAATAACTTACAATATTTAACTTTAGTATTAGAAAGTATAAATATAATAATGAACATCGTATTACAAAAAGCAGCAATTTCACGAATATTCTTTTCACCTAATTCTCTGATTATTGCATATTAAGTGGTGGAACTCAACGCCGCGTTTCCATTAGAGCCGAAAATGAAAGTAAAATCAAAACAAATATTTCTACATTTGTCACATCTGTTTAATTTGATAGGTACTTTGTACTGCGGTTTGACCTTGCCTTAAATCGATAACGCTATGCTATCTCATTTATTCACTTTCACGTAA
>DWMZ01003933.1:0-12207 GCA_018249855.1 Eueides tales michaeli | reverse complement strand
TATATATATATATATATATATATATATATATATATATATATATATATATATATATATATATATATATATATATATATATATATATATATATATATATATATATATATATATATATATATAGCCTAGTAGTTTCACGCTATATACCATTTATAAGAGACAGGGGGAACCTGGGAACTTAGTGTTAAGACAGCTCGTTACCCACGCACCACCCCATTACGGAGACTTTGGGTGGTGAGTGAAGGAATTGAACGCCACATTTTTAATCATTACATTTTTTTTATTCATACATTTTACTTTCAGTTTCTTGCTCTATCCTACACGTGGCAGAGTTGGCAGAGGGGTTATGGGAACATAGTGTTAAGACACTCCGTTCCGTTCCTCACTTTCGGCCGGATTTCATACATTTCGGATATCAAAAAATTTTTGATCTTTAAAATTGCAAAACATCCTTAGATCAGAATCCAAAATACTTACATTGGTAAAATAAATTATCTAATGCAGTTAATTTATCAACATATTAATTCTATAGTAAAATTAGCTTTTACCATACGTCTTCGCCCGCATAGTTAAACTGAAATAACTAAGAGTTTTTAGGTTGCAAACAAATGATTAACACCATACATTGAATAAAACTGTAGCCTTTCTTTCGATTTACTCTATAGAGTAAGTCGAAAGAATATCACGCATGCGGCAGGGAACGCAGAGGGAACCTGTTCAGATACTAATAGGTTCCTATGCTCTCTCTGCCTTCCCTGCCATGTGCATGACATGACTAGCTAACCGTTCGCCATATCACCACAATAAATAGACTAAACTAGGTCTAAAAAGAAAAAAAAAACACATATTCATTTCCAACCAGTTCCTGAGTAATCACTAACAACCAAACAAACTTCCAGCTATATAATATTAGAACGGATCTATACAAATCCCTTACACGCATCTTTATATGTTGAAAAATAGAAAAAAGCTCGACACTGCGATCAAAAGCTGTATTTCACAACCTGATTGTAACCTTGGATCTTGGCCTTGAAAGGGGAGACTATACAAGATGTATTCCGGAAATCCACCCTAAATGGGGACGATCCTATATCCTTTTTCACTTGGATTCATTTATTATTATAATTTTATTTAATAAAATGAATAACACTTATTTAATGTTATTGTGTAATTTTCTATTGAAATAATTGCAGATTAAAATATGAAGTTGGAGACTTTTGTGACACGAATGATTTAAGATTGATTTTGGTTGAGGAATTTCGCCGGAGCGGCTGTAAAATTAAAACCTAGTGCTAAGACACTCTGCTTCTTTCTCCACTTTCCGTCGAACTTGATGTATTGCGTGTGGAGTGAACGTTGCTTGAATGAACTAAAATTAATATTTCTATGAAAATATATATGACATTCTATGATTATTCGAATATAAAGAAAATACATAGATGACTTAAAATTATGCCTACGTTTATCTTTTTACAACCTTAATTTGTCTATTATTGATAAATTATGGTAAAAGCTTTAACTGATTGAAAAAAAATCTACTTAATTAATTAAATAAAAAAACCTTTTTTATATAGCAGTATACACAGGTATAGCAGGGTAGGCATAAAGAATCTGCTAATCACGTATTGAGACACACCGCTTAAAACGTGTCGCGGCGTAGAGATACGCCACTCAACACAAAATACCTCAAATTCGACGGAAACTGGAGAACGGAATATTTTTAATAGGAACAGAGTGTCTATACACTAAATGCCTACCCCGCCATGTGCGGGATACAGCGTGAAGCTAAAATACAGTAAGTATCATATCATTGATATTATTACAAACCACAACCCACGGGAAGTTGTATATATTAGTCAACCAAACATTAAATTTAAAAGTTACACAATAATAAAAATAAAATATATTTAAAAAGCTACATTAAAGCTATATTATATATTACATATATTTAAAAAGCTTTATTTAGGCAAATAAATAAAAAAAAGCTAGAACATTCGTGACATAATGAGGGGCATATAAATATTGTCGTTAAAATATCGTTTCTTTTTTTAAACCTATTTTTTTAATGGTACTGCGAATGGTATTGCAATATAATGCCTAAAAATATGTGTTAAGCGTGAGTCGTATTTGAGTATTTGGGTTCCGATTAAATGTTCATAGTCGTTTATTATAGTCTTTTAAATCTTTTATTATTTATTTATATTATAGTCAATGCACTGAAGCCTGAGAAGAAAACTTTCTTTACTATAGTAACGGGGCATAGTGCGGCGTTAAGTTTCGCCACTCAACATGCAATAACACAAATTTTGGCAGAAAGTGGAGAACAAAATGGAGTTGATGGGAACGGAGTGTCTTAACTGTGGGTTAAAAAAGGTATTAAGCAAATATTTTTTTATTAATATCAATAAATATTTGAAAATGATTGAAGAAGAATGAAAATAATTTGAATAATAAGAAGAGAAATGAAAATAATTTGTTTATTTTTAAGAATGACAGATATGAATATAATATCTCTATTTTCTTTTTTTTATTTAATCAATAAACTTGTATTATTGTTTATATTTGTTACAATTCGGTTAAATAAAATAAAAAAAAAAATGATATTTAATAAAATAAAGAAATAAATATATAGATATACTTAATTTAAATACATTTCAAAGGTTCCCCACTCCACATCACCCTACGTTACCCTAAAAAAAAAACAAACAAATAAAAAAATCCCTGCCATCCCTTTGGTTTGAGTACAATGGCGCGGTATTGTGTTAGATATTTGTAAAAGCTAGTCTAGGATTTAAACTATTTGAAGTATGAATAGATGGTAATGTGATGCTTTTGCGCTCAGTAATCGTTATCGATTGTGGATTTTGTAGTTATTTGTTTAATCTACTGGTTGTGGATTCGATGTCCAGTTGATGTAATGATATATTTAATGTTTTCTAGGCAGAACGCGCGTTAATTCCCGCCAATCAACAATGTTTGAAGTTTGGTGGTATGTAGAGAACGGAAGTGTGTTAATGGTAACGAAGTGTTTAAATGATAGGTTCCCAAGTTCCCTCTGTCTCCCTGCTGCGTGCGGGATACAGCGTGAAGCTACAAAATATTTAGGTATTTGTTTATAAATCTACCTGTGATCTGAAGTAAGATAAAATTGGCTTTGGATCGGAGGTGAACTGAACGGTACTATGACTCACTGTATAGAAATTGAATTGTGATTGTAAATACTTTAGTATATTTTTTTATCGTTTCAATTTGATTTTGGGAACCTAGTGTCAAGACACTATATTCTATTTATGACCCTTTTGCTCCTCATTTTCTGCTGAATTCTCGAGGCATTGCGTGTTGAGTGACGGAACTCAACGCCGCGCTTTGCCTTGTTGTCAGAACGAGGAAATTAATATTTTAAACATTTCATTTAAGAATATTAAATACTATTTCATTTCCTCTAAAGAGGATCAAAGCCACGACCTGTCACGTTCACAGTCATACGCTTGTCCCCGCGCTACAACTGGCTTCAATAAAGATAAACACAACATATTTTATACTAGCTTTCGCCCGCGGCTTCACTCGCGTTAAGAAGTATTATTATTAATTACGTATAGCTTTTGCGGGTTTACTTTTGTTTAGCGTGTGTAAATAATTGGGGCGTACAAAATTTCCTTGTGCACAATATTCTTAATTAATCTGTCATTAAGCGCTAAAACTATCAAGTTATTCGGTGAACTTACTTGTGAACAAGCAACAGGTTCAAACGATTACATTTACATCCTCCATCATCCTTTATTTTATCCCCAGGGGAGTGGATTTTATAAGAATCCTTTCTCAGAAGATGCCTACGTTATAGCAGCTTTATTCATGCAAAGTCTTAGCCCGATCGGATGCCAAATCCTTAGCGGGTGCCAAATTTCAGCCCGATCAGTCTAGTAGTTTGGGCTGTGCGTTGATAGATCACTATGTCAATCAGTCAGTCACCTTTGAGTTATATATATATATATATATATATATATATATATATATATATATATATATATATATATATATATATATATATATATATATATATATATATATATATATATAAATATAAATAAAGTTAAATTCTACTGGTCTTGCCCAGATTGCTGTAATACGAACCAATCAGGACTATAATATATAGACAGATAGATATCGCGGGAGAAAAAAATGCAATTGCTTTAAAATTAATGATTGCAATTGCATTTTTTGCAGTTCCATTCTCTAGACAGTGAGAACATAGTGTTAAGACACTGGGTTCCCGCTATACGCCTGAATTTGTTGTCGGTGACGTTCCAGCCGTTCGTCAGTGGCGAAACTCAACGCCGCACTTTCAACGCCGCTCAAAATAAATCATTAATTACTGCATTGAAATATCAAAACTTATACATTTTTAATTAATTTATGTATATAGTTTTATTTTTGTTTATTTATATGGAATTAAGTAAAATTTTTATGTATTTTTTTACTTTATTTAATTTTCAGTACACAAAATGAATGGTAGAATGAAATTGGGGTATTTTTAAGGTTCCGTAAAGTAAAAGAAAAAACCTTTATAATCATCTTGTTTACTATTTTTCCCCGTGAATGCCGGTTCGTCTGTCCGTCGGCAAAAAAAAGATGAAAATAATAAAACAAGTCTTAAATAATAAGTAATTATGTACGATCGCTTATGTGTCATTTTTATCTCAATTTACAAAATATGATATTTGCTGAAATCTAACAATTTTAATTTAGAAATTAGAAAAATGGAAGGAATAAAAGAAAGCTTTACAAACTTATATTTATTAAGTTCACTGCATACAAAATTAGTGCATACAACACTATATTTAAAGTTGTCAATCATTAAAATTCTATTCACCCCTTCTTCGCGAAACTCGAAACGAAACCCTCAGAGCAAGTCCGATTCGCACTTGACCATGTTTTTTTTTTAAATAAATAATATTTCTAGTAAAATCTTGTCCACCGGGAAGTCCGCAGCAACCAAATCACCCAACTATTCATAGAATTACCCCGGAAACTATTTAAAAAGGGTCCTTTTTAACTTTTGTTAAACCCAGGTACAATATGTATGTACATAATATATTGTATTGTATGATTTATTTAGTGTTCGAGAGAAAGTACGTAACAAACGGTAAATATATTTCTTTTATGGTATATTATAAATAGATAAAATTTAAAAGATATTTAATTTTGTAGGGTGGTTGAGGTGTTTTTTTGGCGGGGAACTCACTGATTTATTTATTTTTTTTTTTATCTAAAAAGTTAACCACAAGGGCTTAAATTATTATTATGTTTTATTTACACAATAAATAAAAATTATTATGTGGCCTGTCGTGGCTCAGCGGCCAGTGTTTTGTCTAGAACCCAGTGTTAAGTCCCTCCGTTCCCATTAAGACACTTTCGTTCCTATTTTCCGCCAAAGATAGACTGCGCATTGGGTACCGGACCTCCTTGCCGTAATTTCTTTTAGTTTATTTTTATTAGATACCTTAGGCCTGTCGTGGCGCAGCGGTACAAGCGTGTGACTGTAACCGACAGGTTGTGGGTTCGGTCCCCACTCGAGGAAATGAAATACTTAATATTTTTAATTTAAATATTTAATGTTTCATTTTTTCGCTCTGGTAGTAAGACAAAAGTGCGGCGTTGAGTACAACCACTCAACACGCAATGAATCAAATTCGGCAGAAAGTGGGGAATGGAAGTGGAACGCAGTATCTTAACACCAGGTTCCCAAGTTCCCTCTGCCTATCCTGCCGTGTGCAGGATACAGCGTGTAGCAAATATGATATGATATATACCAATGAACTAATTTTTACAAATATTTTTTTTTAGTTTTACATTGTATCCCGCATATAGCAGGATAGTCATAGGGAACCCAGTGTTACGACGTCATTCCCCTGGAATTGCTTTTGGTCCCCACTTTCCGTCAAGTTCTGGAGTTAAGTGATGGAAGTCAACACGCTTCGCCTCTTTACTTGAGCGTTACTCTTTTTCTCGACGGGAGAAAAAGAGCCCCTGCGCTATGACAGACTATTGCTAATATAGTTTTTTTTCCTTAAAATATGTAGATTCTTTGGTATTTCCTTTGAACACCGCACATAAAAGTTATCAATTGCAAATATTAACAAAAGGAGTTGAGCTGTCAATCACAATACAGTCTCAGTACAAAATCGGCGAAGTGCATACAATTTCTTTAATAGTACAAAGAAATAATCTATCAAATTTTGAAAAGTATGAATTATATTATTATAACGACCACCGTGTTGCCAATGGTGACCAAATTGTTATCTCTTTTTCGGCTTCACGCTGTATCCCGCACATGGCAGGATAGGAAGAGTCTCTGTTCTCCCTCTCCCTTGTCCCGCCACTCAGGCGGATCTCAACGCCGCCTTGCCTTGTTACCAGAGCGGAGAAATTAAAATATTAAGTTTAATTTTTCCAACAAACCTCACACTCTATACCTATTTAATGTCAATTAACCGTTAATCGAGATCTCTGAGAGAGTAACATCAGTACAGTGTAGAGTTACGCTTGCGTAGCAAAGTTTAATCGTTTTTCTCTATTATATTAACATCCGAGTCGCAACTTTTGATATTTGATCTGTGTTGTATACCTTGAATTACTTGTGCTAGGGCTGTCAATGTACTTCATGAATATATATATATATATATATATATATATATATAAATATATATATATATATATATATATATATATATATATATATATATATATATATATATATATATATATATATATATATATAAGATCTCTTTTTTGTGAAAACGTGTCAAGAGTTGTATATTCTGTGGATAAATATAACTTACAATACAAAAAAATGAGAAATATACGAAAAGTGAAAAACTATAAGTATTTAATAGGATAAAAAACACTACAGACTTATACGTGTAGTTCATATTATACAAAACAACTGGATATGGCCGCAAATTTCAGTTGGTAAACTTTTTTTTTTTAGCTTCACACTGTATCCCACACGAGGCAGGGTAGGCAGAGAGAACCCGGGAACCTAGTGTTAAGACGCTCTGTTCCATTTCCGTTCACCACTTACTGCCGAATTTGGGGCATTGCGTGTTGAGTGGCGGAACTCAACGCCGCGCTTTGCCTTATTACCAGAGCGAAGAAATGAAACATTAAATATTTAAATTGAAAATATTAAATATATAATTTCCTCGACTGGGGATCGAACCCAGAACCTGTCGGTTACAGTCACACGCTTATGTCGTTGCGCCACGACAGTCCTCAAGCTTTTTATATAGTAAAGCTTGCAAAGTTTATAAACTTTATTACATATAAAGAAAAATATATTTATTTTTAAATTGTACGTACTTTCATGACCTATTCATCGATGATATTGGTATCTACTATCTACGGAATCCTCGGTAGACGAATTCGGCTCACCCTTGACTGGTTTTGTGTTTATAATGTATATATTTCTTTTATTTCTAGGTCTGATTATACAACGTTACGTTAAGTGTTAATATAAATATTTATGGTTAATTAGACATAAAAATAACAAATAATCCCGTTATTTGTTAAATTAATAAAAGCTTTTTCTGAGCTTCACATTGTTTTCCGTACATGGCAGCTCAGGCAGAGGGAACTTGAGAACCTAGTGTTAAGACACTCCGTTCCCTGCTTTATGCTGAATTCAATGCATTGCAAGTTGTTAGGCCTGTCGTGACATAGTGGCACAAGTATGTGACTGTAACCGACATGTTCTGGGTTCGATCCCCAGTCGAGGAAATGAAATATTTAATATTTTCTATTTAAATATTTAACGTTTCATTTCTTCGTTCTGGTAATAAGGCAAAGCGCGGCGTTGAGTTCCGCCGAACGGAAGTGGAACGGAGTGTGCAAAAAAAAAATGTTGTTAGGCGGACCTCAACGCCGCACCTTGCCTTCTCTACCAGTGCGAAGAAATGAAAAACTAAATACTTCATTTGAAAATATTAAATATTTCATTTCTTCGAGTAGGTATCGAACCCACAACCTATCGCGTTTACAGTCACACGCTTGTGCCCCTGTGCCACGACAGGCCTTAACAACAAGCTAATATCAAATTTTAGGAGCAAATCCTTTTAAACCAAGGGTACCGACTTTGTTTTATAAGGATAATATATTATATGTTAATAATTTGAAATAAAAAAAAACCGCTATAAGTATAGCCGCTGATCCTTGTGTTATATCGCTAATGTTGCCTTATCATGCAGAGGGAAGGAGAGAAGGCAGAGGGAACTTGGGAACCTAATTTATTTCCATGATTTGAACCCCGTAACCTGATGCCTTTATAACCAGACATTTATGGTCTGCGTCATCACAGGTCTCTCTCTCTCTCTCTCTCTCTCTATATATATATATATATATATATATATATATATATATATATATATATATATATATATATATATATATATATATATATAATTCAAAAAATGTCGTGTCGTAGAGGCAAATGCGGCTATAAAAGCGAAAGGTTGTGGGTTCGATTCCTGATCGAGAGAATAAAATATTTTATATTTTTATTAATATTGCAAAGATAGGCGTTAAGCTCCACCACTTAACACGCAATGCCTCAAATCCTGCGAAAAATGAGGAACAAAACGTATCGCCTAACACTCGATTCTCGAATTCCCTCTGCTTAACCCGCAAAAGGTTTGCGTGAAATTAAAAAAAATAAATAA
This sequence comes from Eueides tales michaeli, assembly GCA_018249855.1. Lineage (NCBI taxonomy): Eukaryota > Metazoa > Arthropoda > Insecta > Lepidoptera > Nymphalidae > Eueides > Eueides tales. The sequence goes on along the minus strand of DWMZ01003933.1, from coordinate 3,496 downwards.
ATATATAATACAGGTAAAGCCAGGGGACATAGCTAGAGTTACACGTGGGCTGAGAAACGTAACGGTCGACCGAGATGTAACCGGTCTCATACCTTAACGTGCGATGTTACTCCGCTGGTGAAGTTAGCCTTTAAATTCACATTTAACATGAGATTTTGTTTATAGACGCTTTTAGAGCATATATTGTTTGGTAGGAGCGGGTTCGATGCGCGTTTGAGGTAATTTTTTATCTTTAATAAACCTTAACATATGGAAAAAATATTAAATATATGTTAAGGTTTATTTATTTGAAATTTGACTTAACGTTCATATAAATATGGATGAGTAAAATATCGACAAAATTGAAATAAATTTATTCTAAATATAAAGAAAATACGTTGCGGCGTTGAATTCTGCGACACACGCAAAACCCTTCAGTGGAAAATGGGGAACGGTAGTACCCTAATGGGAACCGACATAACACTAAGTTAACTGTCGACTTAACAGAGCGAAAAAATGAAACATTAAAATATATAAATTGAAAATATTAAATATTTCATTTCCTTGACTGGGAATCGAACCCACAACCTGTCGGTTACAGTCACACGCTTGTGCCGCTGTGTTTCAGTCCTTAAATATTAATTGCAATCTTGGTAATTATATGAGTCTTAAAGAATTACAGCGTTTAGCACCACCTGTGGTATATAGCTTGTTTCATTTTAATAGCTCATTTTAGGTTAAGTGTAATTTTAATTATATATATATATATATATATATATATATATATGTAATTGAGTTCCCAAATTAAGTGCTATATTATATTACACAAGTGGATGCACGTACTTTTATTGTAAATTAAAGAAACGTTTTTTTTTTCAAAATGGCAGAGGAGGAAGTTGGGAACCTAATGTCATTGCACACTGTGTCCTGTGCCCCAGTGTCCGCCGAATTGGTATTGCGTGTTGAGTGGCAGACGAAGAGAAAAAAAAATATTATTTTTTTTATAAAAAAATATTAAATTTTTCATTTTCTCAACTGAGAATCAAACTCACAACCTGTCGCGTCTATAGTCACACTGCGATATGTCTATTTATTAAATATTATTTTTTCATCTATACTCTAAATTGTAAAATATAAATATTATTTATAAAATAAACGTATTTGCCTAAAAGTATTTTTTTTCTACATATATATTTTTCTAATATAAGAAAAACTTGTAAGAATATATCCGAGAATTGCTTATATTTTCAGAAAATAGTTTTGAAAATGCTTTTTTTATTACTCTAATAATTTCGTAACAATATATGAAAGTAATTCAACCTTTTTCACGTTTTTCATCTTCAGACATTTACACAGCAGAACAGGCTGAGGGAACCTGGGGACTTATCGCTAGCACATTCTATCTTTATCAAGATACTTCCCTTTCCCCGCCAAAATATTTAGCCATATATTGAGTGGAATTCAACGCCGTAGCTAGCCTCGTTTCGAGATAAAATTAAAAAAAAACTCACTCCTTGAACGGGAAGCGAGCCCACAATCGTGTTATTCACAGTCGCATGCTTGTGCCGTTGCGCCACTACGGTCTAATATAAAAAAAATACATGTAAAGAGAAGTCAGAGTATAAATGCCAGTTTACAGGTAATTTTATATATTGTTTAAACTTTTATTTTGTTAATTATTCAAAACGCTCGCTCTCAAATTTTGGAGGTCAGACGTAATCGTTTTTGGTATCAAACTAGATCAGGTTAGGATCGAACTGAATATAACCTTCGCAGAAATGTAGAAAAAATATATAAACCATATATTTTTTCAGTTACTTTAAACTATAAATTATATATATATATATATATATATATATATATATATATATATATATATATATATATATATATATATATATATATATATATATATATATATATATATAAATATATATATATATATATATATATATATATATCGTATTTATTTTTAAATAATATATTTATGCTTTTGTAACGAGGCCCAACGCGGCGTTGAATTCCGATACTTAACACACAATACCTCAAATCCGAAGGAAAGTGCAGAACGAAAATGTCTTCATAAAACGGAGGATCTAGGTTCCCACGTTCCCTCTGCTTTAATAGAGTGAAGCGATAAGAAAATGTGTATATAATAATCATATTTTTTAAGGTTTTTAGGTCAAAAATTAATCTCCGGGCATCTCTACGTACGAACTATGACCGACTACATACCGAACGAGAAAGCTCTTTTTGATTTATATGTAGCGTGTTTTATAGTTTCTTTAATATTTTTTTTTTAGCTTCACGCTGTATCCCGCAATTTTATATCACGTACATAGAGGGAACTTGGGAACCTAGTGTTAAGACATTACGTTCCCCTCCCCACTTTCCACCGAATAAGAGGTATTGCGAGTTAAATGGCGGAACTCAACGCCGCGCTCCGCCTTGTAACCAATGCGAAGAAATGAAAATATTGAATAGTTCATATCCACGAGTGGGCATCGAACCCACGACAGGCCTGTATAGATATGCTATAATTAAATTTATATTGAAGTATTATGTTTATATAATTGGAAACGGTAGTGTGATGGCCTTATATAATTATTTATTTTATATTTGTAACTGTTATATACGGCGTTTAGTTTCGCCATTTAATATACATAAAAACAAAGAGAACGGAATATTCTATCATTAAATTATTTCTATATGTGCAAGAGATTAATAAGTGGGGAGTGTCTTAACATTAGGTTCACAAGTGCCTTCTGCCTAACCTGCCATCACCACCACCAGCGTGGTGGTGATGGCAGGTTAACTTATTTTTTTTTATGAAAAAACCACGACAAACATGTGTACGCGTCACGTGTCGAGTGATCACCGCTCACGGCTCCGTGTATCACCAGGGGAGCTTCAGTGGCTACCTTTAAAGTAGATGCGCTTTTTGAAATTACCTATGTAGTATCGACCTGAAAATACTGCCGTAGGAAGGCCGTTGTAATAATAAATTGTACTAAAAAAGTGTGCTAAATACTTACTACTTTCTTAAAGATCTTTTTTTATTAGCTTTCGCAGAGGGATCTTGGGAACCTAGTGTTAAGACACTCCGTTCCCCACTTTCCGCCGAATTTGAGGCGTTGCGTGTTGAGTGGCGGAACTCAACGCCGCTTTTTGCCTTGCTACCAGAGCGAAGAAATGAAAACATTAAATATTTAAATTGAAAATATTAATTGTTTCATTTCCTCGAGTGGGAATCGAACACACAACCTGTCTGCTACCGTCACACGCTTGTGCCTGCGCCACGACGGGCCTCGACAAAAAAGTAAGTATTATCAATAATTATACCAACAGGGGCACATTGTAAAGCAATTATCACGACTTCAAAGCAAAGCGATATGGTGAATTGGTGTGAATTTTTAATTATATACATAATTGCATATAGACGTAAGCATGTTATAGTATTAATGTGTTTTTAATAGTCTATAAAGCATAAAGTATGGCTGGCCCGCACGTCTCAGCG
>DWMZ01003932.1:0-12208 GCA_018249855.1 Eueides tales michaeli | reverse complement strand
TTGGATTTCCATCCATTTTGATATTATCAATTGAAAAAAGACCTAATACTATTTTAGTAAGACTCAGGTGTATTTATTGCCGCAGCATCCACTGAATGTTGGCTATAAATTTATCCAATAAAATATTAAAAAAATACCAATCAAACACTTGTTAAATTATGGCGAGTTGAATGGTGGAAATCAACACCGCGCTTTGCCTCCTAACGAGAACAAGGAAAAAAAATATTGAACCTCAAACAAGCCGTTTCTACAATTACAGTTTGGTGACCCTGGAATAAACCTGGAAATAATGTTCCTCAAACTATATCCAAAATTATATATGCGTATATTCTTAGGTGAAGCTAAAACAAACTAAAACTCTCTTTGATATTCGCTTTAACAAGTTAAGAATATAAATAAACAAACCACCCTATTTATAGTATGAAAATGTTTTATTCCATTAAAATTTTAAATTAAATGTAATAATACGAAAGTTTACTAGTGTACTAGCTACACTTGAAGGTAGGCAGTTTGATTCCTGTTTGAGGAAAAAATAATTAAAAGAAGAAGATGCATGCGTTGTGCCTATAAGGAGAGAGTAAAGGGAATTGTTAAAACACAACATTCTACATTTTCCACCCACTTTTTGAGACATTGCGTAATGAGTGTCGGAACATAACGCCGCGTATAAGTAATTCGAAGAAAAAATGTGACAAGGCATTATTATTGTTTGCTTCAGTATTCAGACCTAAAGTACTAATTAGAAAGATCTTTGCAATATTTTTTGAAAAGTTTATTTTATGTTATAGTGATTATTTTATAGCTTCACGTTCTATTCCGCTCATAGCAGAGTAGGCAAAGGAAACTTAGGAACCAATCGTTAAGACTGTCCGTTCCCATTAAGACACATCTGTTCACCATTTTCCGTCGAATTGACGTACTGCGTGTTGAGTGGTGGAACCCAACGTTGGGCTTTCTACATAGTAACCAGAGCAAAGAAATGAAAATATTTTACTTATATAATCGAATCCATAATCGTTGCGTTTACAGTCGCAATGATGGCCTCAACGATTTTATGCTAAATAAGGCCTTCTACTAGGAACTAGTGAGACATTTTACAGTTAATATTAATAATATTTTGTGAGATAGAATATGTTTGTACGTAAAAATAATATTAAAGTATTTTTTTAAGTTTACTTTGTATCCTGCATAATGCAGGATAGTTGGAGGGAACCAAGATACTCTATTGCTTAATTCTGTATATATCCCGCATATAGCGGGATTTAAGTGGCATTGCGGGTTCTATCCTCGTTCGAGAAAATAAAATATTTAATTATTTAATTCTTCGCACCAGTAAGAAGGCAAAGCGTGGGGTAGAGTTCCGCCACTTAACACACAACGCCTCCATTCAGCGGAAAGTAGAGAATGGAATAGTATCATAAAACTTTCCCAAGGTTCCCAAGTTCCCTCTGCTTACCCTGTAAAGTCCAGGATACAGCGTGAAGCTACGACAAAAAAGAAAAAAATATGAACAAAATGGTTACTTGTATATTAGATAAGCGTCTTCACTATGTTCCCTTTGTCTACCCCGCTATGTGCGGGACACAGCTCGAAACTAAAAAGAAATTAATTTATGACAATTTCACAATTATCCCTTCTAACATGATTTAGTTCAAGATTAACTTACTTTGTCCCTTGCATACGATTACGTTATCTCACACTTTCAGGGCGGGTGAGTTATGGGGGTAGAGCGATGGGTCCAAACAAATGTTATTACTTACTCATGGGATTCACAGTTTTTATTTCTATAACATAATGTGGTAATTTGTAGAGGTCAGTATTGTGTCCTTAAGTGTGCGAGTGTAAATGTGATAGGTTATGGGTTCTATTTTCAAATGAAGTATTTAATAATTTCGTTTTTCTCGTTCTGGTCATGAGGCAAATTGCAGCTTTAAGTATCACCACTCAACATGCAATGCTTCCGAAATCCGGCGAAAAGTGGGTAGCGGAACTGCTTTATTAGAACGAAGTGTCTTATCACAAGGTTACTAACATTCCTGTGCATATAATACTATGTGCGGAATACAATATAAAGCTAAAAGAACAAGGTATTTTTTTAATGTGTTAAAATATATTTTTATTATCTCTTACCACCACCTTATCACAAAATTCATATAACTTTTAAACTGCTCTACAATCTTTTTTAAAACTTACCAAAAAACCGCTGATGGCATCCTATTAAAAAAAAACTGCACTCAAATCGGTTAATTTAGGAGCTATGGTGCCACAGACACACAGACATACAAACAAGTATAACACTTCATACCTCATATACTCGTAAATATAACACTCTGTCACCTGTAGTTCCTGAAATGAACATGTTCAAACAGGCGGAGAAGTTGCAATTCCCAGGTCTTGCAATTCACTTCCCTCAGCTACTTCCTTGCTATCTATGAAATTGTATCTTTACTTGTGTAGTTTAATATTATTCTTCATTATTATAGGCCATTTTAGAGATTTTGTATCAGACATAATATAAATGAGATATTTATTAACAGATTTTATAAAATAAACCTTGTATCTATCACATTCTAGAAACTCAATATTTTTTCCAAAGTTTGTATTAATTTCACCAATTGATTAACTTTCTACACAGATAATTAATTTTGTTAACGACAAAAACTAGGAAAATTAAAAAGTATTTTAACTTGATTTTCTTTTATAAAAAGGTAGCAAGCGTCAAATATAGATTATTGAAAAAATATTTAAAAGTACAATTTTTATTAAAGAAATTCTAAATAGAGAAGGTTCTATCGCTAATAGTGTTTTTTTTTGTTTATTTGTCAAGGATTCAGTGGCGAAATCCAACGCCGCACTCTAACCAATATTTTTTCCCGAGAAGGGATCGAACCCACAGACACTGCGAGTATATACAGTTCTTTTTCGCAATATTGATATTCGAACAAAGGTAGGAAGGAACTTTACGTAACATTCTTTTGACGTGATTCTAACGTATAAGAATAAAGCGTTATTGACAGATGCGTGATACGTACGTTGAAAGGATTTTACGCTATTTTTTGAGCAAAATATGTTCGTTGTATAGGTTAGCAGCCTGTTTGTTTTATAGGCAGAGGGACCGGAGTGTTTAAACACTTGTTGTGTTTAGACACTCCGGTCCCCATTTTCTATACAAATCGTTGTTTCACGCTGGGCTAGGCAGAGGGATCATGGGAGAATCCGAATTCCGTTCCATTAACCACTTTCCGCCGAATTTAAGACATTTTGTGTATTTAATTTGTAAATATTAAATATTTCATTTCTTCGAGTGGGGATCGAACCCAAAACTTCGTCGCGTTTACAGTCACACGTTTGTGCCCCTGCACTGCGACAATTGTCAACCTATATATCAATAAATATACTTAACACGAGATGTCTCGAAAATTATGCAGAAATTGGGTATTAAAATTGAATGATCATTTCGGCTACGCGCTTCCACACATAGAAAAGTAGACAGTAGGAACCTGGGAACCTAATATTAAGACACCCTGTTTTAAAACTTTTCTGTTTTTCAAAGGCGTAGTGAATTACGTACTTAACACTGAGCTTTTTAACTTGTTACCGGATCGAGGTAATGAAATTAGTACTGCGGCAAATTAGGTTCAACTAGATGGCAAGCTCGATCGCGTGGTCAGCGCCGGATTCAGTATAAGGGGTCCTGTAGACAACGGGGATCTGTACCCCCGATGTTCTTTTGCGAGGCCCTTGTTTCTATAACTCTTAGGAACAGGCCCACCATGTGTAGAATGCCATACCCGACCGCTGTGAGGAGCTTAGAAGGTCAGCTCCGGTTGTACCCGTATAATCGGGCCGTGAAGCACTAATGATAATGGCGCGTCTCGTCAGAGCGAGGAACTGAAAATAATTTCAATATAATAATTCCCCTCAATACATAGTATTTAAAGTCAAATTATGTGTGACTGCGCCATGTCGAATTCAATTTAAGGAATAAAACTCATTAAGTAAGTCTTACGTTAGCTCTTAATCAAATTTCGATACAGTATATTCATATTTAGCAATCTCAGACTATACTTTTTAATTAATTATAAGTAAGTTCCGATGTCTGTCGTAGCGTAGGGGCATAAGTTTGTGACTACAAGCGCGACAGGTTGCGGGTTCAATCCCCACACGTGGAAATGAAATATTTAATATTTTTAAATTAAATATTTAGTTTTTTCAGTTCATCGCACACACGCACACACACACACTCACACCATACACACATAACCCGGTGTCGAACTCCATCACTTAATACATAATATATCAAATTCGGCGAAAAGTGGGCAGCATAAGGGAGTGTCTTGGCACTAGGTTTCCAAGTTTCGTCTGCTTACCCTGCCATACGCGTGATGTATGTACTGCGTGAAGCTGATAAGCTCAGGGCAATGGCGACTATGTATGAGATTACGGGAACGCTGCATTAAAAAAATATTCACGCTGTATCCCGCTGCTTGGTAGGGTAAGCAAAGGAAGAGATTCTACGAAAAGCAGGAAACATAACTTTTAGAAATTTATTGCTAAAAGTTATGTTTTCCGCTTTTCGTAGAATTACTCGAAATGTTAAAGCTTTTTCTTAGAGAATGGGAGAGTAAAAATATTTTAATATAAGTATTCCCCCATAATAATGGGAATAGAATCCACAGCTGTCGTTTTTACAGCCAATAGGAATAGTATAAAGCTAAAAACTATATAATTGAGAAGTGAATTATCAACATAGTAAAATACCTAAGTGCACTAAACTAAACCTCCATCAAAGCAAATCCTACAATATAATATTTATCGAAATCAGTACACTGGTATTTCAGTAATAAGTTAACAAAGAAACAGACATACACATATACTCGCTAAGAACAGAACCCTTTTTTTGGGTGCAGACGGTCGGTAAAGAATTTTAAGTGTAATTTTACGTGAGTCCTTCGGTTAAATGAAGAATAGGTGCTTATACATAACATTATGGGCTGTATTCAAAATAAAATCATACAATAATATGTTTTTAATAATTTTATTATTGACATACAGATTTATTTATTTAATATGTACAATGTATTTATTCACTTTTACAAAAAAAAAAACTTCTTATACTACAACAAGAAAAGACAAAATTATAAAGAATTTTAAGAAATAAATAAGAAAACGGTGTAATTACATTAAGTAAATATGTTTTATTTGTTTTTCTTTTTTGTTTAATTTACAATTTTTGGCCTTTTTATTGATACATTGCGCACTGAATAGAAAAAATTACAGATCAGAAATCGTGAAAATTAAAATAATTTATATACGAGTATTATATTTCGTTTTTCCTTGATTGGGTAGGCAGAGGGAACTTAGAAATCTAATGATAAGACACTCTGTTCCATTCTCCACTGTACATTGAGCTTGAGGCATTACGTGTTGAGTGGCGGAACTAAGCACGAGCTCCTCAAGTGGGAATAGAACTCACAACCTGTCGCGTTAACAGTCGCAGGTCTCGAATTTTAATATACAATAATATAAATTATAAAGAACGTTAATTGTTTAAATGAAGTGAAATATATCTATACAACTTCTTTGCATAGTTTAGTCTAAGCTAACTATAGGGGAAGTAACAAAAGAAAATCTCTGGCCTAAACCAATGAATGCGAAATGAACGGGATCCTTTCAATTTACCTTTTGCTAAGCTAAAGCAAAACATATAAACGATATTGATATAAGGTGAAGTGCATAATGGAAAGGAGTGTTTTAGGACTATGTTCCCAAGTTTCCTCTGCCCGTTCTATCTAGTGTAGGATAGTAAAGTTAAAATATATACAACAATAAATAAAATAGAACAAATAAACATATTTACTCATGTAAATTTGTAGTTGGCACATAGATTATGTACATAAAATAATAATATTATACATAAATATAATTATAATTACATCGTATTATTTAGTTATAACTAGTTATCGCCACGTTTGAAGAACTTGTTGCTCTAAAAAGCTTAGAAAAGTTTAAGTAAATGGCAAATTTCTTTTTTTAGGGTTCCGTATCGAGGGTTTTGTATCTATTACTAAGACACAGATGTTCGTCCGTCCAGGTTGTGTCTCAAGAACTGTTATAGTAAGATAGTGGAAATTGTCACAGATAATGTATTTCTAGAGGCTTGTCGTGGCGCAAGGGCATATGGCAGTAAAGGCGATAGTATGCGAGTTCGATCCCCACTTTTGACATACAACGCATAATGTATTTAAAGCGAACAGTGAAGAGTTGCCGAGGCAAGGTGCGGCGTTGAGTTACGTCAAGCAACATACAATACCTGAATTCGGGGGAAATTGAGAGCGGCTACGTCTTAATAAGAACGGAGACCTTAACACTAAGTTCGCTGTGCCATATATGCAGCAGAAGCTAAAAGAAAAATAATAAAAATTTTATCTTCAAATCTGGCGATAGCTAAATAAATTAATTTTAAAAATACACATATTCTTAATGAAATATAAATAATCGTATTTAATATTAATCAATACAATTATATGATCGTTGTTACACAAACGATACTTTCAATGACAACTGTACCATAAGTGCATTAGCTTTTGAAGTGTTAAATATAAGTTGGTGCAACAATTACGTATTTACATATATTTGTTATTTTTGTTGTAAATATTGCAGGAGACACAATCAAAGACTATTTATAGATTTCGCATATATTTATATTTTTTATCTTTTTTTTGTGTGCCAATACGACATTGTTGCACTATATGAGCGACATGTTTGTGTATCTTAAATATTTTTTAATACTTTTCGTTTTAAAATATCCACCATTTTTACCTTCTTCACCTAAACCTATACAAAATATATTATAACAATCAAATAAAATTTTTAAATTTAAGGAATTCCCGACACAAGAAATTACTACCGTCGTCTTTCTTTATAACGTGTTTCTAAGTTATGGTGCCACAAACAGATAAACAAGTCAAACTCATAACACCTTTTTTACGTCTTTTCAATTAATAACTTATATAGAAAAATATGAAGGTTAGGCTGTATTTTAAAATATTTTTATATACATATCTTGTGTATTGTGTGGGGTAGGCAGGTTTATATATGACCAATATTTTGTTTAAAATTAAAAGAGTATAAGCAATATTTATTGTAATACATACATTCCAAGGGGCATAAGCATTTGACTGTAAACAGGACAGGTTGTAGGTTCGATCCCTACTCGAGGATATGAAATGTATAATATTTACATTTCTTACACTTAAAACAAGGCAAAGAATTCTGTTAATTACTACACATCGCCTCAAATTCGGCTAAAATTGACAATAGGTTCCCAAGTCCCCTCTGGCTACCCTGCCTACCCTTTCAGGGGCATATTGTGACGCAGGGGCACAAGAGTACGACTGTAATCGATAGATTGTGAGTTCGATTCCAACTCGAGAAAAATAAATATTTAAAATTTTCATTTCTGTGCTCTGCTAATGAGGCAAAACTAGGGTAATTGAAAATATGTGGAGTTCAGCCACTCAAGACCTGAAATTTCTTCATAATTCGGCAGAAAGTGGGTATCTTCATGGGAATAGAGTATCTGAATACTAGGTTCCCAGGTTCCATTTACTTGTCCTGATATATGCGGGTTACAGCTCTCTGGTACACAAAACACGCCGTTGAGTATTGCCACTCAATACCCATTGCGTGTTGAGTGTCACTACTCTTTGGATTACGTTACCGGAAGTACAGTAGGTAGAGGGAACCTGCACTAGGTTCCCAAACTTGCTATTCAGAAAACAATGTTTAGTCATTTTTATAATAGATATAAAGCAATATTATTATTTTGATACAAAACAACCGATATCTGCTTACCCCGTGTCATACACCCCATATTTAAATAATAAGCAAAATATTATTAAAAATAATATATACACTTGACAAAATAAATATTATACGTAGATATATAATTTAATAATTTCTTCATTTTTCTTTCTAACAGCTTCACTTAATCAGTCACTTTATTTTATTAAGCAAGGCACAAGTTTACTTGATAGTAGAAAAAACGTCCATGTTATGAATTCGTTTCGTAAATTTGAGCCGCCACTCTTTCCCACAGCATCTGGAAGAAATATTGTATGTATGAATAATTCTACTTATGTTAGAAATGCGAAAGTCTCTCTGTCCGTGTGTCAGTTTCACAAGCAGAAACTACTGTACTGCTTTAGATGAAACTTTATAGTAATTAGTTTATAATACAGAATAACATATAAACAAACAATAACAATTATGTAAAGGTTTAGCATAATTTGGTTTAATTTAAATCAACTATTACCCGTGCACTAAAATGTATGGTCATCTGAATTAAAAAAATATCGATATGAAAAGTATCTGAGCCTGTCATGGCAAAGGGTCATAAGCGTGCGACCGGAAATGCGTCAGGATGTGGGATCTATCCCCATCCGAATTCAATGGATAGTCGTTAACGGAGGTGGCTTACTGGGAGAGTCAGGAGTAGGGAACCTAGAGTTAACACACTAGGTTCCCAAGTCCTACCAACCCATCATATTCTGGATACATCGTAAAGCTAAAAACTATAGTATCATATAAATAAAACAATTTCGCTTCATATGTTTCAAATAACTTTATCGCTACTATTTCTTACTATTTGCATTTTCAAGTAATATTTTTGCGGCATTGAATCTGCTGGAGACAGCGCGGCGCCGATATAAATAAACTTATAGTGCAAAGATTATTGCATTCTTTAAATATATTGGTATATATTAGGAGGTCTGTCGTGGCGCAGTGGGGACTTGTGACTGTAAACGACAGGTTGTGGGTTCGATCCCCACACGAGGAAATGGAATATTTAATATTTTTAAAATAAATATTAAATGCTTTCATTTCTTCGCTCTGGTAATAAGGCAAAGCGTGGCGTTGAGTTGTGCCACTAAAAAAGTAACGCCTCATTCGGCGGAGAGAACTTAACTTGAACGGAGTGTCTTAACACTAGTTTGCCAAATTCCTTCTATCTACACTCACATGTGCGGGATACAGGGTGAAGCTGATTGTTGATTTATAGATTGCTAGATTTAGTATTGAAGTTAATGAAGGTTCGTTTTTGGACGTTTTGATTAAAAAATAAGGGATAGGGAAGATAGCTAATGATTTTTATTTATATTAAATGTATTGGAAAAACAAATTGAATACTACATTGTGACTTGTTACAAAAAAACTTAGTTTTTTTTACCTTGGAACCACCCATTACGATAATGTCAGTCCTACTTTTCGCTGAAGCTTTGCTTATTGAGTAGCGGAACTCAACGCTGCGCTTTGCCCCGTTAACGTCAAGTCACAACGAGCGCAAATAAGACGAACAATACAACACAATAACATTAATTTTAATATTTTTACATTTTTATAATAACATTAATTTAAATATCTTTAATTTTTCTCATATTAAATAAAAAAGCTTTAATTTAAAGCTCAAACTATAGAAAAGCACAGTTTGATGAGAAACAAAGCAAATTAAAAGCCGAAGCACATTTTTTACATTACTTTGTGTCTTAACGATGCCCGTTAAAGGACGAATAACGTCCAACAATAAAATTAAGCTCTCTTCGACCTCAACCATTGGTATTTAATTTTGTAGACATTTCTTTTACTATTTATGATAGCTTAGTTCTAACTTTATTAATACAATTATAAGAACTAGAGTAATAACTCGTACGCGTTGCCATAGTAACGTGTATGTACGAAAGTGTTTATTGTCAAACATATTTTAGTGTGTGGTACATTCATTTATTTAAAGATATTGTTAAGATAGTTTTGTTCTCCACTTTCCACCGAATTTGTGGCATTGCGTGTTGAGTGACGGAACTCAACCCCGCGCTTTGTCTTGTTACCAGAGCGATGAACTCAAGCGGGGATTGAACCCATAACCTGTCACATGCTTATGCCTATACACCATGACATTTCTCTACTTTATTAATTTCATATATACTTATGCATTATTTTTAAAAAAGATGACATTTCGTAAAAAAGATGATACATTTTTAATGTACCTATGTAATGCGTGAAGTACACCACGCAAAAAAACACGCAATATTTGTAAATGTGAAAATGTTATTTACAATTACGATTATTGCCTTTATATTTTCATACATATTGTGTGATATCTCTTTAAGTTCTAATTTCATCATATTTAAAGACATGTGTAGTATTTTACAAGAAATTTTATACTTTCAAATTAATAATACATGAATAGCAATTGTATGAAAACAATGGAATTCCTCAGAACCTAATTCAAACGTTCTTTTTCATTTTACTTAAGAAGTTGAACAAAAATGTCTATACAAAAATTGAAGTAATATAGTCTTTTATGAGAAAAAATAGCAGAAACGAAAATATTTTATAATAAGCGCTGCCAGCCTTACATATTATATTCATAATTTATGAACACCCGATACAATTTGTTAAAATTCTTTACATGTCAGAGTATAATTTAATTTTTTTTATGAAAAATGGTGTGAAGGCATTCCCTTCGTAACAATAATGGAGATAAAATGTGTTATTAAGGTCGTAGAAGAAGAAATTGTAAATTAAAAATAAATCATATTCTGAGGCCTGTCGTGGCACAGTGGCGCAAATGTGTGACTGTAAACGCTACAGGTTGTGGGTACATCCCCACTCGAGAAAAAATATTGAATATTTTCATTTCTTCGTTATGGTAGTAAGGCGGCGCGGCGTAATATATACATAATTACAATAAAAACAAAAAGTTAAAAACAAGCTCAAGTTCATTAGTATTAACTGTCGGGACAATTTGCTTAGCTATTTCTGTACAAATATTTACGTAACATGAATAAGAACGTTTAATTTAGGTTCTATATCATTTAAATATTTAAATAGAAAAAATATGTTTCAAGATTAAAAAAAGCAAAATAATCTCATAGCAACATTTAAAAAAAGGCCTCAAGGGCACAAACGTACATACGTATGTAAGTACGTAGCAGGGAAGTAAAATATTAAATATTTACATTTTTTCGCTCCGGTAGTGAAAACACCATATTGAGTTCCACCACTCAACACGCATAGTTTTGGAAATTTTGGCAGAAAATGGGAAACGAAAATGTCTAAATAGAAACGAAGTGTCTCAACACTAGGTTTCCAAGTTTCCTCTGTCTACCCTCAAAAAGAAAGGCTAAGAAGACTCCCTCAGCTTCACGCTATATCCCTCATATAACAAAGTAGACAGAGGGAACCTGGGAACCTAGGACACTTGAAAATTACAGAAACAAAAAATTACTTACTATTTTTACTTAACATATAAGATGATATGTGAGGTCGGCTGGCCACGTACAATCGCACAGCCATGCTCCGCACGTGCGGTGGTCTTGTGGGTAAAGTCGCTCGACACTCCAAAGCCAGATACCCACGATGCGTGGCGTAATCATCTGGATAAACGTGGAGGGTCCTCCAGGAGGCGCGCAGACCATCGCCGTCAGCTCCGGAGATGTGGGTCTCTCCTGTTATTACTGGATCCTGTTAGGAGATTTAATTGTATTATTTCAAAGTATTTGTATTGATTTTTCTTTTTTTTTATTAGAGAATGATGCCGCAGGAGTAGTGGGTACGATTTTCACTTGGGTAAGTAAAGTATTTAATATGTTTGTTATTTCACTCTGGTAACGAAGCAAGTTGCGGCGTGAATTTACACGAAATGCATTAGAATTAAAAAAAACGGAAGTACGTATCTTTACAAGATTCCCAACACGGAAGAAAACGGAAGTGTCACATAAGGTTCCCAAGTTTCCTCTGCCTATCCTGCTAAGTAACAGATACAGCGTGAAATATTTACATTTTCTAAACTGCTAGACGATGCGTGGTGTTCACTTTCGCCACAATGTCTTGAAAATTCGGCAAAAACTAGTTACCGGAGTGTTTTAATATCGCTATCTATTCTGCTATATACATGGATATATCGTTAACCTAAAAATAATAATGCCAACAATATAGAGGATATATTTCTTATAGTAAAATTAAGCAGTTTTTGTTATAAAAATAGTTTTTCTAGCTCACCCGAGTTGTACAAAGAATCAAGGTAAATTTAAACCTATCACCGTACCAATTATACATCAAACTACTATCACTCCTTACTGACCTCACACAGTACTTCACACTTAGCACGAACACTGAATGATTACAAATTCGATTGACTTATGTC